>JAQZBX010082783.1:0-13475 GCA_029593785.1 Cabassous unicinctus | reverse complement strand
GTAGTTTCTGGCAAAAAAAAACAAAAAACAAAAACCATTTCTTAAGGTAAAAGCTAATCCTCTGTTTCTCCCCTTTCTCCCATCCCTCATCTTAAAGTTCAAAATCTTGAACATGGCCCAAGAGGCCCTTAATGATCTGGTCCCTGCCTGCCACTCCAGCCTTTGGGCCCTTTGCCCGCTGATCTCTAGCCACCCAGGCCTGGAGGATCCAGTGTTCCTTGAAGATGCAGGCTCCTTCCTGCCTGATTCAGGATCTAGAGAGACATCATCTGTCTAGAATATTTCCTTTTCCACTCCAAACCCCACCCATTCTCTGCTTCTTTGTAAAGTTAACTCCTAATCCTTTAGGTCTTGTGGTGGTTTGAAGCTGTATGTATCCCAGAAAAACATGTTCTTAAACCTAATCCACTCCTGTGGGTGGTAACCCATTGTAACTAGGACCATTTGATGAGGTTAAGTCAGTTAAGGTGTGGCCCACATCAATCAGGATGGGTCTTAATCCTATTACTGGAGTCATTCATAAGCAGAATGAAGTTCAAAAAGCCACAGAGGGAGCAGCCAAAGGCTGAACATCAATGAAACCCAGAAAAGAAGGGAGAGACCAGGAGATGCCACCATGTGCATTGCCGTGTGACAAGCTGAGGACCAAGGATCGCCAGCAGCCAGCCCCAAAACACCACAGTCTTCAGGGAGAAAGCATTGCCTTGATGATACCTTGATTGGGACTTTTTCCTAACCTCATATTCATGAGCAAATAAATTGCTATTGTTTAAACCCATGTCATGGTATTTGCTTGAGCAGCCCAAGGAACTAAAACAGATCTCAAATGAAACACTTCCTTACAACCACCCTCCCGCCCCCACCTTCCAGAGTAGATCAGGTCTCCCTCCCATAACCTCTCATTGCACCTTGAATCTCTCCTCCACCACCTTCATTAATTTTAATTAAATACTTACTATGAGAATTGCTTCAATTTTGGTGTCTGTCCCTTCTGGTGGATCATAAGCTCCATGAGGCAGGCCTGTCTCTTTCTTGTTTGCTGTTTTCAGTACAGTGTCTTGGGTGTTCAGTAAGTATCTGTGGAATGAATTAATGAATGCATGTCTTTCCTTAGCTTATCCAAAATGTCAAGGAAAACTGCAAGGCCTCAGGCTGTCAAGAAGCCAAAACGGGCTTCTTCCCATTATTTCCAACTGGAGGATCTGGAGGGCTGCACAGACAAGGTGCCCGATCCAGCCTTATTCAATGAGCAAACTTCTGATAAGAGAAGAGAAGAGGAGGCAGAGGCTGGGATTCTGATGGCTTATCCTTATGCCTTCCCACAACTAGGCTTTGGAAAACTACGAAATAAATGAAGGAGTGAGACGTCTTTTCTGGGTCTTAACTGGACTATGGTGAATTGGTAGTTCTATCATTTTTGCCTCGTAAAGCTGTTGTGACCCTAGCACCAGGTCAGAGATCCAGCGGGCCCTGCCAGAGAGCCAGCGACCACCTGTTACCATGGGCAGAAGTGTTCAAGGTCGTGTGTGAGGACAGCTGTGACTGGGGCTGAGTCCTGTGGAGGAGTCTGTGTATACATGTGTGTCTGTCTTTGTTTCTGTGTGTGCAGCTGACTATGTATCTGGTGTCTGAGTATTGTTCAAAAGGACTCCCAGAGAAAGTGCCTTCTGGGCTCAGGATTTGCAGCACCTGCTCTAAAGCTGTCAGACCTCTGAGGCTGGTCTCATTGACATTCCAGAGGATGGGGTTGAGGACAGCAGCAGCTGCTGCGTCACAAAGGATGTGGGCTGTGTGTGTTTGCGGTTGGACATATCTCCTTTCACACACATTGAAGGGAAATTTCAGATGGGCTGGCTGAACCTGCATTCTTTCAGAAGGTCATGACCTCAGCCAGCCCTGGGAAGGAGCAGAAATGAATGCTCCTGAGACCTGGAGGTTGGCAGAAGGAGAGTGGGAGGCCTGGTGTCCCCCTGTTGGGTCCCCTGGGTCTTGGCTTTCTCAGGCCGTTCCAAAAACCAAGCTGCTGGCTTTGAAACTGATTGATGGGACATTTCCTGGTGAGAAAGGAAGTCTGGGTAGATTTTCTTGAATGGTACAAACTGCAGACCTCACCAAATTCTTAAGATCTGTGCTGACCCTGGACAGCCCCACCAAACAATAAAAGTCCAACTCTTGGAAATTCCTCCCTTCCTCCCCAAACCAACCAACCAACCAATAAACAAAAAACATCACGCGTGCTGTGCTGAGCCACAATGCAATCAAGGGAGACTTTCAAGCTTATCTGATTTAAGCAGCAAAATTTCCCCCGGCCAAGCCTTGGTCATGGACTTCTTGGCTGGACCAGGTTTCACAGGTTCTTTCCCAAGAGCAGATGGAAAAGGTCAAGAGGGCACATGGCCACTGGTGGTACACCTGGCAGGGTACTATGGATGGGGAAAGAGTTCAAGTGGACATACCTTCTGAACATTTTCATGTGCCTGGTACAATGCTGGGCACTGGGGTATAAATATAGAGGGAAACATTTCTGTTTCCAAAGAGCCCAGGCTGGGGGCAAACCTGGAGATAAGCTGCATCTTCTAGCCCCATGAGGCCAGAGACACAAGTGTGGTTGAGTAGAGGGGAGGTGGTCTGAGCTCACCAAGGCACATGGTCCTTCTAGGGAGGTAGTAGTCAGAGGAGGGGAGGTGGGCTGGGCCAGGAACAGGAGGGCATTGCCACTGGACACTCCTTGTATTCAGGCAATGAAGGCCACTGGAAAAATGCCAGGCTTGCCTATGGTCACTCACCTCTGGTAAGGTTTTGCCAGCCCATGGGACCTTGTGGGTCTGGAATGCAGGGCATTGGGTTTGGTGGGGAAAGAGGGGTCTGAGAGGGGGGTTCAGGTGGTCGAACCTGGCCTAACCAGGGGCTTTGTGACTTGATAAATTCTCGTCCAACTCCACTGAAGATGCCCGTGGCAATATCTCCACCTGCCAGGGTGACAGGGAGCTCACAATCTCCCCTGGCAGGACCCTCAAACCATTGGTGTCCAATCATTCACATTGTCATAAGTTCTTTCTCAAGTTGAGCTACAATCTGCTTCTCCAAAGATTCATCCCTCATGCTGGTTCTGTCTTCTGAGATCACATCCATTCAACAAATAGTACACTAAGATGAAAAAGACTGTCCCCGTCCTCAAGGAACCCACAGTCCAGTGACAAGGACAGTTAGCCCATTATACTGTGCAGGATGAAACAGGGGCTAAGCTGGGAGCTGAGGACACAGCCCTTCATTCTGGCTAATGGGGTCCAGTCATCCAGAGGAGGTGGCATTAGAGATGGGCTTACAGGAGAAGAGGATTTGTGTATGTGGTGCAGGCTGTGAAGTCGAGGCCAGAAACAATTTGAGTAGACACAGAAGTGAGAGAGAGCAGAGAATCTCCTGAGAAAGGGGAGTAGCCCGGCAGGGTAGGGACATGAAGGTGAAGGAGGCTCAAACCGAGAGGTTTTGTGAAGCTTGGTCAGAGCTGTGGTTCAGATTAGCAGTAGCAGCACCTGGGAACTTGTTAGAAAGGCAAAATCTCTGCCCTGGCCTAGATTACTAAACCAGAAACCCTGGGGATGGGCCCAGCATCTGTGTTTAATAAATCCTCCAGGTGATTCGGATGCACTGGTTTAGAAAACTAACTCTGACAGGAGGGGGAGGTAGATGAAGTAGGCGAGTCTGGAGGAGGGAGGGTGGTTAGGGGCTGCTGGAATCACCTGATGAGCTAGGGGAGGACCTGGCCTGGGTCAGAGACTTGGGTTTCAGGGTCAGCTCCTTCACCTTCTGGTTGTGTGAACCTCAGCAAGGTTCAAATCTGGATGGTCAGCCGCCCAACCCCCAACACAGAAGCAGTGCTGAGGATGTTTATTGAGGGGATGGCTGAAGGGTGGAGTTGCTGAGAGGCCCCAAGTCCCTTTTTCTAGTGCTTTGGTGGCACCTAGAGTTGCCCACCCCTCCTGCCACATGCTCTGGTGCCTGTCAGGCATGGCTGGAGCCCCTCCCTCATGCCTGTGCCCTGATCTGACTTTGGAACCTGCACCTGAGCCAAGAGAGGCGGGTGGTGCCCAGGCCAGTGGCAAGGGCTTACGGTCGGCTCCCCATGGCCATACCACTGGCCTGGTGCCCTCGGTCACATGAAATACAATATGGCTGACACCTCTCAGACTCTGCTGATGCTGCTGGAAGCTGAGAATACCCAGGGCCCTGGCATGGGTGCCTGGGTGACTCCTCTGGGCCAGGAGTTGAAGGAGCAGCCGTGGTGTCAGCTACCCCCTGCCCTGGCCTCAAACGGGCTGCCTGGGTTCTCACCACCTTGGCCAGGGGCCTCTCTGGGATGATTTCAGAGCCCTATGGCCCCAATTTCCCTACAGTTTGAATGCTTTAAAACAGGGATCTGACTTTATCACCCCTCCCCCCTCCCCAAATGCACAAACCCAGGAGGGGTACAGAGACTTCACCATGTTCTCTGAGAGGTAAGCACCAGCCAGAAATGCTACCAGGGAAGCTTTCTCAGAAAAGTGGGGCAGCTTCTGTCTGAAGGCCCCAGAAAACCTCTTTTCATGTCTTGTTGGTCCACATGCTCATCCCCAGGCCAATAATGGGGGCTGGGGAATGGAATTGGGGTGATTTGCTTGGGCCTGAGACCCAGGGCCTTAGAGCCTGGGGTGGACTCAGCTCTCTTCAAAACTAGTAGGCTACTCAGGGAAACTAGATCACTGCCAAGAGAGGGGGAATGGATGTTGGAGAGGTGGGCCCAATGTCTCCCTCGGTTTTCTTCCCCTTCCCTGCTGTTACCTGGGCCATCCATGCCTTTTATCAAGTTCTGCTACTGCAATGCCCTGCATCTGTTCAGGATTGCCTCATGAACTCTCTTGGATTCGAATGAGGATCTCCACTCCCAAAACTCCCCATACCTGTCCAGGAACTGGTCCTGCTATAGTTTCCAAAACCTGCAGGCCCTGTCCATCTCTACTGCCCTTCCCTGGAAAATGGCTTCAAAGCCAGGCGGAAGGTGCTAGCATTGGGCATGGAAACACTGGCTTTGGAGTCAGGCCAGGCCTCTAGGTTTGAATTCCAGTTCTGGCACTTTCCTGGTTGAGTGACTTTTGGCAAGGAACTTGACCTCTCTGAACCTCAGTTTCCTCTCTTGCAAAATGGAGGTAACAATGTACTTCTTGCAGGGCTGCTGTGAAGATTAAATTAGATGGGCTAACACATGTAAAGTGGTACATTGCACTCAAAAGTGGTTGCTGCTGCAACGACCAAAATTCTTACTGCTGATGTCATACAGTAGGATAAAAATATACACATAAAAGAGGAAATTGCAGCAAAAGGGAGAGGAGGGTAGAGACTTCCTGTAGTATTTCTGCCTCTGGCAACCACTTTTGTGACTGCTTTGTGGTTGGCAGATGCCTTTATGTGAATAAGGGGCTATGGTTGTTGCTTTTCCTCCTCTGGCATGTCGGGCTGTGGGCTGGGTGTGTGGCCCCACCGCCTGCACGCTCCCCAGCTGGGGTTAGTTAGGAAGCCTCAATGCCCAGCCGTGAAGCACATTCTGCTTTCTGCATGTCTGATCCCTCCTGCCAGAACCCCATGCCCCCACCGTGACCACCACCAAGTGCAAAGCAGCCATGCTTGGCAGCTGCAGCAGCCAGCCCTCGCCAATGGCAGGTTCAGTTTGGGATAGGAGAAGAAATAATAATAGCAGTCCCTACTTATCCTGTGCAAGCCATGAACAAGATAATTTGCATATATTATCTCTGGTCCTCGGGACAATCCCAAGGAAAAGTGAACATATCCATTTTCCAGAAAAGGAAAACTGAGGCTCAGAAAATTTTCTTCTCTCTTTCCCGTGTTCGCTTCTGAGATGACAATGAAAAGAAGGAACAACGGCCGTGCCAAAAAGGGCCGTGGTCACGTGCAGCCTATTCGCTTCACGAACTGCATCCGCTGCATGCCCAAGGATAAGGCCATGAAGAAGTTCGTCATTTGAAATACAGTAGAGGCCGCAGCCGTCAGGGACATTTCCGAAGCAAGTGTTTTCGACGCTTATGTGCTTCCTAAGCTGTATGTGGAACTACATTACTGCGTGAGTTGTGCTATTTACAGCAAGGTTGCCAGAAACCGTTGTCGTGAACCCTGGAAGGACCGAACACTTTCACCCCGATTTAGACCTACGGGTGCTGCTCCACGACCTCCGCCAAAGCCCATGTAAGGTGCTGAGTCCTTAAAGACTGAAGAAATACTACTTTCTGGAGAAAAAAACAAAATGGAAATTAAACTTAAAAAAAAAAAAAGTTTTCTTCTGGAAAAAAAAAAAAAACATTTTTGAAAAGTCAAATTTATTGAAATGTATTCATAAACCATACAATCCATCCAAAAGTGTAAATCAATGGCATTTGGTATAATCTCAGAGTGTACAAGGTAAATGACTTTTTAAAGACTACAGTGCTAGCAAGCAAACAGACGGATTTGGATTCAAACTCAGTTCCATCTACTTTCAAAGCCTTAGTGCTTTCCACTGCACAATAGGGCTCAGGAGACTTGAGTTCTAGGTCAAGGTCACCCATTAGGTCATGTGGGGCTGGGACAAAAAACTTCCCTGGTCTTGAGCTGGTCCTCAGTGATGCCTAAGGTCTGATCCCTTTCTCTGGGCCTCTGAATTCTCAGAGGTCATCTGCTCCTGTGGATACAGAGCACAGCAGGGAAGGATTGTGACACAAGGGGCCTCGGTGTTTCCCAATTTCCTCTTGTGATGCTCTTTCTCTGGCCAAGCTGGTGTCTTGGCCAGACAACCTTGAATCCAGTAGTCACCCCTCCTAGGGTTGCTTTGCCCCATCCTCTGAATGTTTTCCTGCCCACAGCCTCAAACAAGATTATTTCAGCCAAGTGTCTCATCTCCTTTGGGTTCTGCCACCTTTAAGAAGACCTAAGAAGGAAGAAAAGATACTCATCTGAGCTATGGGGTGAAGAGCTAATGGGCTCTTAGCTGCATTTTTATCAGGGGCTTCTAGAAACTGTGTCATAATCCAAAAGAGCAGGTGGGCAACTCAGTGTCTTTGTCATTGCCTCTCTGGATCCTGGCAGCCCCCTGCACATTCGCTGTGATTTTGTTTCTCAATTGGGCTCTCTCTTCCCAGACTATGCACTTCCTGAACCTCCCAGGAACCAAGCAACTCTTTTTTTTGGGCCAGAGGTGTTTCCTCCATTTTCTCACAGTAAACTTGCCAAGAAGTAACAAAAGGGAAGAGAACTAGCATTTATCAAGTTCCTCCAAAGCAAAGGCTTTGTTCTAGATTTGTGTGGAGACTTTGTGTCCCCATTCTGCAGATGAGAAAACTGAGGCTCTGACAGGTTAAGTTGTACAAGATAACAAGGCAAGTAGATGGTGGATCCAGGATTTGAACCCAGCTCTACTTTTAAAGTTCATGCACTGTGTGTTCCTGCAGGTTGCCTGTAGGCAGTTTCTTGGGACACAGAGACTGTGGAACTGTAAGAGAAACACGAAGACGGGCACACCCAGGGCAGGAGGGGTGCAGAGCTGGTTGTTCTCCAGATGTGCCTCACTCCAGTAAGGTCCCAGAAGGCAGCCTAGGCTGACTGCGTGCCCGCTGGGGCCGCCCCACAGCCAGTGGGTGCAGTCCGATCTTGTGTATCTGCATCTGCTGCCCATCCCCACAGATTTTTTCAGAGATGTTGGAATCTTCTCTGACTCAGACCACCAGGTGGCGTTGCACCACCCACGGCCCTGGACTACTGGATCTAAAGCTTAGCAGAGCCTTAGGGATCTTTTAGGACAGGCCATGATTCCCTCAAGAGTTTCCTGAAGAACTTTTTAAAAATACAGGGCTAACCTCTGAGAGTCTGGTTTGATATTCTGAACTGGGTTCCAGAATCTGTCATTATTTCACATTTTTTTCTGGAATGGCAAATCATTAATATAGTTCAAAAATTTTTAAATATAAAAAGGTTTATAGAGAAAAGTCTCCCTCCATCCCCCAACAGATAATCACTATTATTAGTTATTGTGACTCCTTCTAAAGTTTATATGTATATAATGTTATATACATAATCATCTATATATAAGAGCATATATTATGTATAAGGAAAAATATTCTTCCTCCCCTTTTTACACAAATGGTAGCAAATTACATTGTATGAAATGTTAACAGTTCTGTAATGATGGATATTTAGGCTGTTTCTTTGTTATTACAAACAATGCTATAATGAATAACACTGTATTTGTCAGTTGATACAATTATAATAATATCCTAAATAAATTCCTAGAAGTAGAATTGCTAGATCAAAGGGTATATGCATTTAAAATTTTATACATATGGCTAAATTGTCCTTGATAAGGGTTGTACTAATTTATACTTCTACCAGAAATGTTTGAGGGTGCCTGCTTCCCATCAGCTCCACCAACACAGTGTGCCATCAAATTTTTGGATTTTTACTAATCTTATAATGTGAAAAAGATATCTCAGTACAGTTTTAATTTGCATTTCTCTTATTATGAGAGTTTGGTTTTTTCCCCCTTATTTTTAAGATCTATTTGTTTCCTTTACTGTGATTTGTCTGGGAAATTTGTCATTTTAAAATGTTGTTCACTTATAACATTAGGAAAGATGCAAAAACTCAGAATCTTAAAGGAAAAGATGGATTGTTTAACTATATTCAAATCACAAACTTCTATATAATAAATGATACCATAAAAAGTTAAAAGACACAAAAGGGAAAAAATATTTGCAGCATGTATTCCAAATATAGCTTACAGGGGGACTTTCAAAGGAAGGGAAAAGCTCAGGAGATCTGACTGGCGTAGCTTGCAAGGAAGGTGCCGGTGCCACTTGGCTCCCTTGCATCCTCACAGAAGCCCTCTGAAATTGCTTGTGATCATTTGGGACAATTGCATGTGATCAGCCTGGAAGAGGAGACCTGACTCACCACTAATCCTGGGTTACCTCATGCAGGTCTCCTCTCTCTCCAACTCGGTTTTCTGAGTCAATAACTGGATTTTTAAGGTTCTTGCCCGCTCCTAGACCTCAGTGTGTGTGGTGGGAATGGCTGAGCAGGGCATGAGTACAGTGTGGGGTGGGATTTATGAGGACTGTGGAGGCGTGTCCAGGATGGGGAGGAGGCAGGTACAACAAGTGCATGTGTGGTGTGTGTACCTAAGGGCATTTCTGCAGCTTGGGAGCCTGTTCCGGGAAGTTCAGGTGCTCTCCCAACAAGGCACTCCTATCCAAAAGTGGGCTCTGAACCCTTTCCTGTCAGAAAGGTAGTGGTGAGGGCACTTGGGGAAAGGGGACCAGGGCTGAGCCACCACCCATTTTTGTCTCCAGGGCCTTTATGCTTCCCTGTTTTCCAGCACTCACTCCTTGTACCAGGAGTTTTCCCTCAGGGTCTTCCTCCCTGATTTTGAAGGAACGCCAATACAATAAGCTCATCTCTTTGAAAGAGATGTGTTCTGAAGAGGTCCTGTGGGAAGAAGATAATGCTTAACCCTAAGGGAAGATGGCCATTGCAGCAGCTTCAGATGAGGCTGATATTCTGGGGCATGTGGGGCCTCATATTTCCTAGAGACTGATACAGGAGCCCTGCCCTGTTGGGAGTTACCTTTCCATCTGGTCAGCCCTGGGGATAATCTGAGAATTTGACTTTGTGTAAACTGGAGGGCAATGAACAGTGGTGGAACCCATGAGATCCAGCCGCACAGGTCCTTCCCGGGGCCAGGCAGGGGCAGGACTAGAGCAGCCCTTCCCCAACTCTCCCCAAACAGTGCTGTAAAGCGGACCGAGTTTGTCCAGCATCGGTATATAACTTGAGGGTGGCCAGCTAACATTTTCTTTGATAAAGTAAAACAACAACAACAAAAACAGGATAAACAAACTTTGAAGGTTAAAAATCTAAAACAAAACTTAATAAAATAAAGATATCCTAGATACACAAGAACATTCCAGTGTTTTAAGCTTAGAAGGGTCTCCCTTGACATCATTCCTGGGTCCTGCAGTATGTGTGGGGCTTCATGGGGCCCCCAGATGGTCTTCATCTCCTGGAGCATCACATGGACAGGGTGAGGGTCAGAGGAAGACCCGCCCCAGGCCCTGTGGTCTTCTGGATGACAAGAGCTGACCCAGGGCAGGACCTGACCCTGTCTCCACCCCCACGCCCCTTGCAACCAGCCATGTGGGAGCCTGCTGGCAGCTTTCCCAGTCTTCCTGCCTGACCCTTAAAGGATGTGCTGACAGATGGGTCAACCCCAGCCTGTCCCTGAGAGGGAGGAAGTTCTCCAAAGGAAGGAAGTGGAGAGCAGGGCTCAGAAAGAGAGAGGCAAAGGGGACGCATCCTTCAGGAAACCACAGCCGCTTACACGGCTTGGTTTCAGTGGCCAGGGTTGGGGGGAGCTCGCCTCTGCGGTACCACTGAGTAAAGACGTGCTTTTCTCAGTGTGTGCCGGGGCTCAGAAAACTTCCCCAGTCATTTGGACCCCTTCCTTTCTCTTTCCCCTGGAACCCTATGAGAGGCACTGAGGGTAATAGGGAAAGGATGCCCTGCTCCTGCCCTCTGGGAGCCCATGGAACTGACATAAAGAGTTTAGAAATAGTGCTATGGGACCCTGGAGGTGAGAGAGGCTCCTAAAAAATGTGGGTAATGAACTGGACAATCCCATTAATATAAAGTGAAAAACAGGCAACCCTCATCTGGGGAGTCAGATGTCAGGATGGTGGTCACTCTTGGTCAAGGTGCGGGAGGCTGTGGTAGTGACAGGAAGGCAACATGACGGGACTTTGGGGTCTTGAGCTGGTGCTGGTTACACAGGTGTGTTCAGTATTTGGAAATTCCTTGAACTATATGATTGTATGCCTATATATTAAATTTCAATAAAAAGTTTTGTTTTTTTTTTAATTAGGGCAGCTTCGATGTTTCCTCAGAGGAGCTCAGATTTGATGAGGACTGGAACTGCTGTGACCCTGCCAGTGAGGAATGCTTCACATGTGTTAGCCTCAATGCTTAGCATAGATGAGGAGGCCATTTCACTTTACAGGTGAGGAAGCTGAAAAAGTATTTGAAAACTTGCATAAATTTGCAGCTACTAAGTGACCACATCAGGGCTCAAACCTGGAACCACACACGTTCCCCTCAGCAGAGCTTCCTCCCCATCTGGGAAGTCTTCCGTGGGACACAGGACAAGGCTTGGGGTGAGGCGGGTGCATGCCAGGCAGATGGGTACAGCCCAGGCTCAAGCCTGGAGGCTCCTGGTCAGGAAGTTGGGAGAATCCCCCTGGGACTAAAAGGTGAAATTATACTTGAGACAAAGCTAGCAATTGGCTGGGAGCTACCAGTTGGAGGGTTCTGAGGCCAGGCAGAGGAATTTGAGCTCAATCCTGTATCCTGTAGTGGACAATGGGCCATTAAAGGCTGTGGGGCAGGAGAATGAACAGGTTAGAGGTGTGTCTTGGATGGTAAAGACCCCCTTCCTGCCAAATTCAAAGTGGATTTGAACCTCCTCCCTGGCCCATGGAGGAAAACAAAACTGAAACCCTTGGGAACATCCCCACCACCACCCCAGAAGGGAAACCAGGGGGTATTCTTGAGTGCTTAGCACATCTTGGGCACTCTGGGGGTAGAAAGCAACACACAATGTGACCCTGATGTCAAATTACTTATAGCCCAACTGGAGAAAGAAGACATGTTCACACACATAAAAGAGAATCTCACAGCATGGATGAACCTTGAAAATATCCTGCTAAGTGAAAGAAGCCAGAAACAAAAGACCATATAAGGTATGATTCTACTTACATGAAATGACCAGAAGAGGCAAATCCATAGAGACAGAAAATAGATTATTGGTTGCCAGGGGCTGGGGCAAGTTGGGGGATAGAGGGATGGTGGCTAATGGATATGAGGTTTATCTTTGTGGTGATGAAAAGTTTCTAAAATTGACTGTGGTGATGGCTGCACATATCTATGACTATACTAGAAACCATTGTCTTTAAATGGGTAAATCGAATGTTATGTGAATTATACCTCAATAAAGCTATTTAAAAGAGAGAGAGAGAGAGATTCCGTGAAGAGCGAGAGTCATAGGAGCAGCTGAAACAGGCCGTGTAGGTGGAGGAAGTCTAGTGGGGTAGGGAAGGCTGGAGGAAGGGTGCTTGTGTTGGGCCGTGAGCTGGACAGGATTTCTATTGCCCTCCTAAGAGGAGGTGGAAACCACCTTCTTTTACTCCCTTTCTCAGGCCATAGGCATCCTGCTAGAAGAGCTATAAATCCACATCTCAGAGATAAATCCAGGAGCTCATCTCAGGGCAGGTGAAGAGCAGGAGTAGAAAGGGAGCACTTCCTGTGGCCACGGGGAGGAGATTCGGATGTGGTTGGCAGCTCTCCTGTCTGTGGCTTGGTAGTTAGGTCTTGGACCCAGCAACTAGCAACAGATCCTCATCAAATGCTTGTTAAACATCCACTGTCCTCTGCCTGTCAAACACAAGATACACGGAGACAAAGGCCATGGCCGCAAGAAACTGCAAAGTTAAACCTACCAAGAGGTCTGAAATTCTGCCATAAAATACTTACTTTGGCAGTAAAGGCCATTGAGAGGATCATAGATTTTAAAGCCCTAATTACAGTTTCTGTTTTGAATTGAGTTCAAGTTCCACCAGTTGTGTGACTTTGGGCCAGTCATGTGAGCTGCCTGACCCTCAATAAAATGGGATAAGGAAATCTACTCTGCCTTCATCAACTTGTCTAATGTAAATAAGTATGCTTCATAAATTGTAAAGTGCTATGCACACATTGGTTATAAAATTAATGAACTAAGGCCTCAGGGAGATTAGGATAATATATCCTAACTTGTGATCTAGTTAGGATCAGAAGAATAATAGCAAATGTTTATTAAATCCATACTGTGTGCTAAGCTTTGTATTACATTATCTCATTGAGTCCTCCACAACCCTAGAAAATGGGCTCCATTATTATTCCCACTTTACAAATGATTGAGCTTAAGCTCAACAAATTTAGGCATATGTATCCTTTAAGCCTTCTGTGGGCTGCAAGCAAGAAAAGACTCAATTCAAAAGGTCCAAAACAATAAGAATATTATCTGACTTAAAAGAAGTTTTGTTAAGATGGGGGCAGTTCAGGGTGAGCTAACTGCATCTCTCACTAAGGACTTGGAGTCTTTCTTTTATAAATTAAATTTATTTTTTATTGTAAAATATATTTAAAACATTCACACAAAAAATGGGGGGTAATAGAATGAACACTTGGACACCACCTCCACACTTTATCATATCTTAATGTTATATTTGTTCCAGATCCCTTTCTCCTCCATCTTAAAAAAATACAGAGACAGGATCCTGTGGATCCTACCACAGCCCATTTCCCACCCTGCCACCCTCTATCATGAATTTAGTGTGTATTATCCCCATACGTAGTTGTTTGGATTTTTG
>JAQZBX010082782.1:0-13477 GCA_029593785.1 Cabassous unicinctus | reverse complement strand
ACGGGTGGCGGTTTGGGATTGGTGGTTGCTGTTGCTAGGGTAGGTGGCAGAAATGCTTTAGGCGCGAAAGGGGGCGCTTTCGGCGCAAACTCTTTTTTTTTTTTTAAAGATTTATTTATTTTATTTTTTTATCCCCCCCTTGCCGCTTGTGTTGCTGTGTCCATTCGCTGTGTGTCTTCTCTGTGTCTGCTTATCTCCCCCTTGCTGTGAGGTCTTGCCGTATCAGCCCACAGCGCCGCGTGAGCCGGCCTGCCCTCACAAGGAGGCGCCGGGAAGCGAACCCGGGGCCTCTCATATGGTAAACGGGTGCTCTATCCATTGCACCACACCCGCTTCCTGCCATGAGGTTGCTGTATCAGCCCACCGCACCGCTCAGGCCGGCGTGCCCTCACAAGGAGGACTCGGGACGCGAACCCGGGCCTCCCATATGGTAAACGGGGGCTCTATCCACTGAGCCACACCCGCTTCCCCGCAAACTCTCTTAACTTCCTTGAAGAAGGTTGACAATAGCTTGAACTGTTCTTGTATCAGCCCTGGCGGCCATGTTACATGTCACCGTTGCTGCTGACAAGGTGCATAATAAATGTGCTACCGTGAAGGTCCCCAACATCTCCTCCCTTTGTATTTCAAAAGGATGGAGGAAGGATGCTGAATGGGCATCCTTTTGGCATTAACCTGCTGGGGGAAACAGAGGCCTCATTCCCCAGGTTGTTTGTGGCTCTGTTCTTTTTGGGGAGGGGAGTTTTTGGCAGAGCAAACCCCTATGCTAATGAGGCGTATTTCTCAAGGAGCTCAAAAACGGCCTTTGTTTTGGCCCTCCTTTGCAGTGCTTTGCCTCGCACCCAGCGGTACCAACCATAGCATAAGCTAGTAGCATGTTTTTGAGTAGCATGCTGTTCCCGTAGGAGGGGGTTTACATACCTTCTGGGTAAGTAGCACTTAGGTGTTCTGGATTTATACCTTGGTCAGCGAGGTGGAGTCGGTGATAATGTACTTGAATGGGCCTGCCTAGGGCAGAATTGATCTGGTCTTTAACTAGCTGTATGATTTTTCTTAATGCCCAGGGTGCAAAGGATAATATGAGGAGTAGGGTTAATAGGGGGGCCTAGCACGGGGAGGAGGTAGGGGAGGACAGTATTGAATCCCCAAGAGAGGCCTCCTTGGGCTTCCCGTTCGCGTTTGCGGTTTGCAATTCCTTCCCTAAGCTTGGTCATGGAATCTCTAATTATACCCGAATGGTCAGTGTAAAAACAGCATTCCTCGCCCAAAGCGGCACAAAGTCCTCCTTGTTTAAGAAAAAGGAGGTCTAAACCTCTCCTAATCTGGAGGACAACTTCTGATAGGGATGTAAGGGATTTCTCAAGGTGAGTGATGGAGGTTTCAATGCGGGCTAAGTCTTTGTCTACCGCAGCTCTTAGGTGAGAGAGACACTGTTGTTGCATGACAAGAGAGGCGGTTCCAGTGCTCAAGCCGACAATACCTAAAATAGAGGCAATGGTAATAGCTGTAATAATTTCTCTGACAATCCTTCAGCTGGCTATGAAATCAAGGCCATAGGAGGACATCCTACCAGTCCATGGGAGTTGCATCCTACCTCAGTGAACAGAGGCTGAAGTCTGAGCCTTAGAGAACTTACAACTACTGGCAATATTACATAACTAATTCCACTTTCTGTAACTTTAGTTCCAAGCTTTTCTCAATCCAGGAAAATGAATTTTTCTTTAGAAGACCATAAAGGCAATAAGAAGCATCAGAAAAACAGAAACAGAGTAGTGACCTAAGGTCACTTGTAGCCAAAGGTATAGTCAATAGGTTCTGAGCTTTTTTCTATACCAACCAACCTCTTATCCTGAGGATAAAATAACATGCATAAATGGGCATTTTCTGGGTCTGCTTGCACTATGGAACATGTTCTGTTTTCCCATAATGTCCACACAGAAGGGAACCAACTTCTAGATTTCCTCCTTTGTGCCAGGAACAGGGCTAGGCACTTAGTCATTACCGTACCTGTCCCTACAATGATGCGATAATTATAAAAGCTGTGCACCAGGCACTAAGCGGAGTGCTTTATGTGCATTACTTCATTTAATCCTCATTTACCCCACAAGGACGTTCAGTACAGTTAAGAGCACAGACTCTGGAGTCAGATTGTCTGGGTGACAAATTACTAGCTGGATGACCTTAGGCAACGACTTCTCTGTGCTTCTATTTCCTTATGTATAAAATGGAGATACTAAAAGTCCTTTCCCGATGGGGTTGTTGTGAGGATTAAATGACAATACATTTGACATGATCGAAATGGTACCTGGTCTACAGAAAACAGCCAATAAATGTTAGTTATTATTACTATTATTTTTCATGTTCCATTGATGAGGAGATCTGAAGGTGGGAGTGGTTGCGATGATGGCATGTGTAAGCAAGAGGGCCAGAATTCTGATGCCTGGCTCACCCTTGTGGGTCATGTTAGGTTATTTTCCCAGAGTCACATTAGGCGACATTGTCACCTTCTGATCTCAAGGTTTTTCTTTACTCTTCATAAACCGGCAAAAACTCAGAACTGCTTGAATTTTGAATTGGTCAGTCAGCACCTTGAAGCTTGTTAGTAACAAAATTTAAAGCATTTTAAAGTAATTTTCATTAGAAAATTTGTTGACTTCTTTTCTGGGCAAAAAATACTTAAAAAGAAAATCTTAACACCCTAACTCCATTTCACATTTGAGCGTCACCATGATCATCTTGTAAAGTAGATGTGGGCTGTGTTTTCATTATCCCTAAACTCAACATGGAGAGACTGCACCTCCAGAGAAGGTAAGCCTGCCCAAGTTTATACATGATTGGCCAAACTGAAAGCCCAATTCTCTCCCCATCCCAATATTCTACTATATTTATTCTATCACATTGATTTGTATTAATTTGGAGTCCTAACCAAGTTGTGCATAGTGTATTTTTCTGACATTCTAAAAAATTTATTTGTGATAAGTGTAAAAATATTCATTAGTTCTATTACTATTTTCTCCAAACTTCTGGATTTTTTCCCCACAATTTCAAAATATTTGGAAATTCTACATATTTACTAAGACATAGACTCTGCCTTTAAGGAGCTAACAATCTAGTTAGGGATAAAGGCACAGGAACTGGAGTGAGCAGGGAAGGTCTCAGGAATAAAGAGAGCATATTTTCCAAGTCATAAATTGGGGTAATGTTCTGGCCAAGAATTTTCTTTTTCTTTTTCAATTTTTTTTTCCCCAAGAATTTTCTTTCTCATTTGCAAATGTAATTATTTGAAAAGTCTGACCAATTGAATATTTAAATATTTCATGGATCACCTTTTATGAGAATAGTGTATTTATGTAAAATCAGGACTCTTCTGAGAATACTGACACACATGGGGTTTACCAGGCTTGGGGAGGGAGTGAAATTTTAGTTGCATTTTGAGGGAAGGTCAGAGAGAAAAGGGAATGGATCCTGGGGGAAGATAATGGGCCCAGACTCAGAGGAAGGAAGAGATCTGTGTGTGGCTGGTGATGAAGGGGAAAGAGAGGAATCAAGGTGAGATGAGATGAGTTAGGGAAAACCAGGCCTGAACTGGAAGTCCAAGGAGGCTGGGCTCCAGGCCACTGCAAGTTCCCAAACGGGAGTACCACAAGAAGCCAGGGTGTGGGAAGATCCAGTTGGCAGCAGCATATGGACTGACGAGCTGTGTGAGCCTGGCAGCAAGGAGCCTATTTTGGCGGTCCGGAGAGTGTCCCTCAGGCTGAAGTTAATGATCCGCCATCTGCTACTGGGCCTGTTGGGTGGGGGGCATTAGGGGCCCTGTCCTTCCGTGACTGCCCACTGCCAAGTGCTGGAACCAGCTGATAACGCCACCCCATCAGCCTGGCCCTATCTTGGAGCTCCCGCTGGACCCGGACCCCCACCACTGGGCAGACACTGTTGTGTACCCCTTCTCTGGGCCTCCTGACAGTCTGGGTCCCTCCATCCCTACGGGGCCAGTTAAGGCACAGGTGAGCAGGGCCAGCGAGGATGAGGCCACTCAGGGCTGTTTTCTTGGGGTTGCGGCCGGCGCGGGCTGGCGGGCTCCTGGCGAGGGCAGGGCCCGCAGCGGCGCTGCCAGCGCGTTCCCGGCAGGGCGGTCCCGTGCGGGGACCCTGCTGGGGAGGAGTGGGACTCGGGCACGGGTGTACCAGGCTCGCGCTCTCCGCCTTCGGGGACCTCGGGGACTGCAGCCAGTCTTCTCGCCGCAGCCCGGTTCGGGGCACTTCCCTCGTCTGCGGGAAAACATCGCGCCTGGAGGGGCCTCAGCCTCCCCAAGGGCACCCCGTCGCCTAACAGGAGAAAATGAGGCCCCAGAACCAGGGTCGTGAGGGTGGGGGGGTCCGGGGTTTTGGCCACAGCTCAGCCGGTGAACTTGGCCTCTCACCTCTCGAGGCCGGCACCTTACCCGCAACATTCCCCTGAGGGGGGATCATCACTTCGACCTGCCCGGGGCTCGCGGACAGGGACTGACCTCGTAGCTGCTCCGCAGTAACACGCAAGGCGACGTACTGCACAGCGGCGGCTGAGCCTAGGTCCCGGCAGAAAGCCTCGCGTCGGGAGTCTGCCCTGGGCCAAACGGCCTGCCTCACACCGCGCATGCGCCCGCGGCTGTTGCGCTCGGCCCCGCCCCCTCCTGGGCCGCGCGCTGAAGCCTCCAGGTCACGCGCCCGGGTCCGCGCAGGCGCAGGCGCGCGACAGCGGCGCCTCGCGGGAACGCGGCGGTCGATCGAGTCTCGGAACGTGCGGTGACTCAGCGATGGGGGCGGCAAGGGGCCCCTCCGTCCCCTCCCCGCGCGGGACTTTGTCCCTGAGCTCCGGGCCGAGCAGGGCGCGAGCTTCGTTGGCGTCCGCGCTGGCACTCCCCGCTCGGCTGAGGAGAGCTCAGCTCCGTCTAAGGACCCCAAGTCCGCCACGCTGCTGCCTAGCCAGCCGCCGCCTCAGGCCCGCGGCTTCCTGGGGTGTGCGGGCAGCTTCCTGCGGTTCTCAGCCCCCGGAGAGGAGCCTGCGGGGCGAGAGCTGCCAACGATCTTCTCTCAGGCCTTCACCGCCGTGCTTAGAGGGGCGCCAGCGGGGAAGTTTTGATTTGGGAAGGGAAAGGGTCTTGATCTTGCCTATCACTGACATGTTGTAGATTGAGGCCACGGGTTTCTGGAGGAGTTTGGGGGGATGTAAAGAACATCAGAGGCAGATTGGTGGGCCAGCCGTCAGGTAAAACAGGATATGATTTTAAGAGGATTTTAAGGGAAGGACTGAGTAACACCTCCCTTTTTCCCCGGCAGAAGTTGAGATGATTGAAATCCAAACTGCCCCGTCCCCTTTCCAATCAGTCATTTAAAACAAACCCAGCCCTACGCTGCTCACTTGCACCCCCAACTTCCAGTGAGGCAGCTGAAAACTCCAGATACGGGGGGGTGGGGGGGGGCAGGGAGGATGAGATTCTCATTAGAATATCTTTTTCTGTGGCTACTGCCTTTGTCCTGTATCATTCTTTCTTGGAAATAATTAAGCATTTGTTTATTCCTCTCCCTTCCCTAAGGACTCCCAGACCCCTCTTTGCAGTTGTTACTGGCATACTCATTTTTTTCAGCGCTGGGATTCCAAGTCACTAATTGTAGGAGCTGAGCGAGGCTTAAGAGATTCTGTGATGTCACATCAAGTGGTCATTAGCCTCTATTTGAAACATGGCCAGTGACAGCGTTTCATGTCTTCTGTCAGAATTGCTGGTTTAGGTTGCTCCCTCTGCCCTAGAAGCTAGCTGTTTTCAGCATTTTCCTGTGGAGAGACAGCTGCACTTTTCTTCACAGCCCTATGGAGAATACGTGCCTATTCTAGCACAGGTCCTTGCTGTGCTAGAACCTGGAAAGGGACCTCTCTGGCTAAATCAGGGTTGGTCAGTTGGTTATTGAGAGGAAAGGGAATTTACTTTTCTCAGTTTCCTTGGCTGTTGCTTTGGAGTAGAAATTATTAAGCATCTAGTACCCTGAAGGCTTAAGAAGAAAAGGAAAGGCCTTAGAAAGGAGTAAGGTAGGACTGCTGGGTAAGAATGAGCAGATATGGGGTGAGGGAGGTGCCACTTAGATGGCTAACCTGGTCATTGCCAGGCTCTGTGCTAGGGAACTGTATTCCCTAATGTGCATCTCCTTCCTCGGTTTAACTCAGCCTTCCCCTCTCAGAACAGTAATGGCAGGGAATCATGGCACCATAGAGCTATGTGGTCCCACTCATTGTACAGGGGAGGAACTTGAGGCCTAGAAAAGGAAAAGGACTGGCCTGGAGTCACAGAGTGAGCTAGCGGTAGAGATGGGACTTAAATTCAGGTCTCCTGATTCCCTAGCCTGTTCTTTTTCTACTGCACCATGTATATCAGTCAGGATCCAGCAGAAATGGATGGCACATTTAAATTGGGTTATTTGAGGTGGGGTATAGGGAAATGACTATAGATAATGAAGTATTCTTGGGATTTTACCATCCCTCTGCCTGGAGGCAGAGAGGCTCTGTGGAGAGGGTCATCTTACTAGAACTGGGACTTTTGGTCAGAAGACTCAGGAAGGGAGTCAGAAGAATAAAAACCACGTCCTTGCTTTCCTCCCTCCTTCATATCTCTGGCCATGGCGCCCCATGGACTGAACCCAACTAGAAGTCAGAGGGCGAGGGAGTTTGTTCTTGTAGAAAGTACAGGTCAATTCCAGGGCATGCCAAATGAAAGTATCCAGCATACCATGCAATCTTACTTCTACTAATTTAATAAAAGCTTTTATTTTTTGAGCACTTACCATATGCCAGGTTTATCCATGATCTCATTGGAACTTCCCATAAGCCCTGTTTTAACTGCTTGACAGATGAAGAAACTGGCTCATGAAACAACCTGAGGGATGGCGCTATGAACAGCTTGAGCTGGCTGGCATCTGCCTTTGGAATCTTGTCTTGTGTATAGTGGTTCCTCTCTGAATGTGGAGTGAATGGGCAAACATCAATAGGGTTAAGTGGTAAATCTCACTGAGGAGCCTTAGCTGTGCCAATTCTCCCTGAGATTTGGAGGGACTGGAGGATTTCTACAGAGGTGAATCCCACGCCCGTTGGTATCTCCCTGCTGGTTTGTAATAAGCCAGCCTCTTCAGGTTAAAAGAACAGGTATGTACATCTAAAAAAAAAATCTTGGACTTCTGCTTGGTTTTCCTAATGGAGGATGGCTTTTGGAAGTTTTAAATTTTCTCTATAAAGCCATTTTTACCAATACTGTGATTTCTGATTCCCCCACAATCTGGGCAGGGGCCCAGGTTGCTGCCTCTCTTCTCTGTTCAACGCCTACTTACTCACTGCTCCACTCAGGAGCTCAGTTCTGCTAATTGCATTACTTGTGCTGCTACTGGAACACAGTGTTCTTCAGGGATGAACCAAAGACTAGTTTGTTGGGGACAGTTTTACCAGCACCCCTAAAATGGCCAGCTGTGAAGCAGAAACCTCAGCTTAAAGGCATTGGGCCTTCTCCTCCCATGCTTCCTTTCCCTCTGCTATCTCCTCTCTTTAGAATCTTTTTTTAAATGACATCTTCCTTCCTAGAGTTCCCATAAAGTCTTTTCATTTGTTGTTTGTAGCCCCTCAAGCATGAAAAAGGACTCTAATTTATAGTGATCTCATATTATGTGCCAGGCCCTCTGCCAGGTGCTTCATATTCATTATTTCATTTAATTTCATAGCCATCTATTAGGTAGAAAGTATTAGGTAGAGACATTGCAGGTGAAAAAACTAAAACTTTGGTAAGGCAGTTTTGTCCAAGCTATTAAGGGTAGAGCTGGCATTTGCACTTGGTCTAATTCTAAGGCCTACCTTGATAAGTTTCTCACTCAATAAATCTCACTGCTGGAGTATTTGGGTACTTGTACTTTTTCTCTACAGAGCCTTTCTTTGCACCCTTGACTATCTCCCTGGGGCTGTGCATGTTGACAATACTCTTTCTAGCCCACTCCTTGAGGTTTTCCACGTGGTTTTGCCTAACATTTGATTCTATCCGTAGTTCTGGTAATGTCTCCTTGGTCTAGAAGCCCCTTTCACCTATTTATGAATGGCAACATCCAACCCCTAAATTGTAACATTCTGTAAAACCCAGTTCATGTGCCGCCTTCCCTATTATGTTCCCCCCAATCTCATTTGTCTCCAGATTCCCAAGCTCACTCTCGTGAGCCTCCCCTAGAAGATTTACTAAATTACTCCTTGTGTTAGAGTAATTTTGGTATGTAACTTATTTTCCTTTATTGGAGGCAGAATTATGCTAATTAATATTTGGATCTCTCCAATTCCTAATAGATGACCTTGCACATAGTAAGCCACCAATGAATGAATACATTAGGGGAGTTCTTTCTGGAGAAAAAAGTGTGTAAAGTGAAGACTTCTCCCCTAACTACATATGCTGACTTTGCTTAAAACAAGATTCAACTATTAGGTGAATGTCCTGATCGAGTCTGGGGAATGGGCACCTGGAAGGAAGAAATTCCTTGTTTCTCTTGAGGAGCTTTGAATTTGGAGAAGTGAAGAGACATCATTGAGGGCAGACAGTGGAGAACAGTATTTGCTTAGGTGAAAGGCCCCCAGGCCCCACACCTCTCCAGGTCGGGCCCAAAAGAATGGAAGTTGTGTCCCTTTATCATGTGCTGGAGCTTTTCTGAGGCCATCCATTGTGCTACCCCTTTTGTTTGTTTTGATAGACAAAGGCCATCATTCTTGCTTTCACTGCTGGAGTGGTGGAGGGGGGAGACCTTGGCCAAAACATCAGCCTTCCCTCTCTGGAACCTGAGTTGGCTCAAAGCATCCATTTCCAATATCACCCAAGACAGACATGATGGGGCCTTTCAACAGAGAACGGATGTGGGCTGGGATGACTCACCTACTCTGTCGCCGCCTACAGCTCGCTCAAAGCCCTTGGGAATCAACACACTCCCCTAGGAGAGGCACAGAAGTCTTTCTGTAGAGATAGTAGCTTGGGTTCCTGCTTCTGCAAATGTTTGTCACTATCCCAATGTTTAAAACTCAGGTCAGTAAGGAGCCATCCAATTGGATGGTCTTGCAAAAGAAGTGGAAAAACTACCCTAGAAAATGATACCCTGACCCAGTTATCAGAAGACCTAGATTTTAATTGGGCTCTGCCAATAGTTCGCTGTATGTCTATAAAGGAAGGGCATTCATTCTTTATGTAAACCTTTTTTTTTTAAATACCTACTTCTACCAGATACTGTGCTAATTTAAGGGCAGGGAGGGTTATGAGAAATCAAACGTATCCCTACCTTTGATGATCTCTCAGTCTCTGTAAATACATACAAATCAGGACAATAAATGCTATACTGAGATGTTTGAGGAGCAAGGAAGAGAAAGTAACTCATCCTTCCTAGACGACTGAGCAAGTCAGGGAAGATTTAACTGAAGGGATGATGCTTGAGATAGGCCTTGAAATTGGAATTCTGGCAGATGCCGATGAGAGCATGTGTAATTGCATCTTTGGAGACTATTATACAGTACAGTGTCAGTGGAATGTAGAGAGGGGTAAGGGTGAGGAAAGGAGATAAGACTTGAAGGTGAACCTGGGTCTAGCAGTGAAGGGCCTTGTTATATCATACAGATTTTGGACCTCATCCTGAGGGTGAGGGGAGACATGGAACCATTTTGGGCAGGGCAAGACATGGTCAGATCTGTTTTAGAAAGATCATTCTAGCAGCAGTGTGGAGGATGAATTGGAAGGGTCAAAGATGAAGAGACACTGGTTAGAAGAGGGTTAGAATCTCAAAGGAAATTAATGTTTAAGGACTTTTACTATGGGATTAGAGAAGACATTTAGCCTAGATAATGTCTAAAACTAAAGTTCTCTGTTCCTGAACCCACCTGTACCTTTGGTGGTTTTTATTCCTGCCTTCTTCTCACCCCATGCCTAATTAGTTGCCTTGATTGATAGCTTGTGCTCCACACTGGAGGGCTGTGACCTGTTTGGATTTTGACCCTATACAATTTCCCTGTTTTTCAGTTCTGTCCACCCAACATTTCAGATGAGACCCCAGCTCCTTGGAAGCCAACTAGTAGGAAGCTATTATCTTACTCCTACCTCCGGTCCTTGACTATGCTCTTTCCTCTGGCATTGAACCTGGGGCCTCCGCGTTGGCAATAGTATCTGTGCTGTCCTTCCTGTTACTCTCTCCAAGAAGAAGGATGAGATACCAGTCTCATAAGATGTTGACAAGCAGGAACTAGAAAAACTGATTAAAGACTAAGTTTGGGACCCTTGTCCAAGAGAGAGCAGAAGGTAAAATACAGGGTAGTTCCACATAGTAACCCAGCAAGTCTGAGCATCTTGACTTAAATTTAGATCATTTTTAGATTTAGATTATGCCTTTTCCTAATCCCTTCACTGTTCCTATCCCAGGTTAGGTTTATAAGTACTGCCTCTACTTTCTTTACTTATTTGTAAACTGTCATCTCATGATTCTTGTGGGCCTATAGACTTCTGTGATCAGTTAACGAATAGATACTTGGTGCCTACTGTGCCTACTGCTAGCTGGGATGGGATAGAAGCCCCCTGGCTATGTGCTCAAAGAATCAGGACACTGGTGTTTTAGTTTCCTTGGGAAGGCAAACCACACATGAAAACCAACTAGAGAAGACATGCATTGTTAAGAGGCAGTTGATTTGGTAGCAAGTATCATAGAACCTGAGAAAGGAAGGAGCAAGTGGTCTCGGTCTCTTGGGTTGCCTCAAGTTGGGAGTAGGATTCAGCTTAGAGACCCTAGCCTCTAAGGGTCTGAGCTGGATTCCAACCAGCTTTGGTGTGAGGTTGGGGGCCAAGTGGCATCCTATGCTGCTCCAAAGTAGGGTTATGTCTCTATTTCCCAAATGTTTATGACATTTCTTCAGTCTGAATCTCCCTATTTGTCCAGATTTTCCGTTCATCCTTCCAGGCGTAGCCCAAATGACTTTTTTTTCCCCCACAGAGAATTCTCTCCTCCCACCAGTCAGAATTGTTGCTGTCTTCTCGGTTCCTTCGTAGCCCTTTGCCTATAACCCTGTTGTGACATTTATTTCATCTTGTCATGTATTTTGTAAGTGTTTTTATCTGTTCTACTAGACTGTGAGTTTCTTGATAGCAGGGACTTTATCTGACTCATTTCTCTGACTTCCAGTGACTAGCCTAGAATTGTACCCTGCCAGAAAATGTTTGTTAAATGGATGAACATCAGATTAACAGGTTTCGTTCTCCCTGGCATATGAATTCTATAAAATTAGTTCTCTAATGTAATCCTAAAACCAGAAGGGAGGGCCTGCTTTTTGTGGCCAATTTCTGGCAGAGGAACACACATAGATTAAAAGGCATTTTAAGTAGGACTTCTGTAGAATGTCATTCTTCTCCTAGTCTCAATCCTTGAGAACCAAAAGGACAAAAGTAGGGCATGAGTGATGATAACACTCTCCCCTAGCTTGTGGAAAGAGTACTGGGCTGGGAGTCAAGAGCTGGTGCTAGTTCTGACCCAGTCTTACAATTGGGAGTATTATAGTTGCCTTGTTAACCTTTATGGGGTTGTTCTGTGAATCAGATGAGAAAAGATATGTGTGAATTCTTTGAAAAATACAAAGTGTTACTTGAATATTAGGTGCCCTTATATTTTTCTTGTCTCCTGATCCCTACTTCCCCTTCATTGTTTCTATAAAGAAAGCTTTCAGATCGCTAACCACCAAAGTCAGCTTGAAAGAGCTTGGCTGATCTCTATTTGAGTTCCCATTTAGGTCAAGAGACTAGATCCAAAGTGGTAGACAGGAAAGAATATGGCTTCTTGGCTTTCAAGCCAGGCAACTTTGGGTAAATCATTTAAAGTCTCTGAGCCTCACTTTCCTCATCTATAAAATGGAGATACTAATCTCTACCCCACCTACCTCTAGGGCTAATGGGAGGATCAAATGAGACAATGAATGAGACAGTGCCCTGTAAACTGTAAAGGTCTGTTCAAATCTATGTATTTATCTTTTATTCGCTTGAAGGCTCTGGATGAAATTTGCCAAGGCTGTTGCAAATTTACAGTGACATCATATACATGTTATTAAAGTCCAGGGTGGGGCACAGAAGACAGGCTCAGAGTCATGGGGGCAGGGTCAAAGAGAAAAGGGAACCCCACCCACTGCCTGCTGGCCCGTAGAAGACCTGATTCTGTTGTCACTCATTTTTCTGACCTGAAGAAACTTGGTCTCCTGGTTTTTAAATTGTCAAAGACTGCTATGACCTCTGTGCTCAAGGGATATTTTGATTAAAGCTCAAGAGTAGGGCCATGCTGATTTCTCTCTCTGTCTCCAGGGTCTAGCTTGGTACCTGGCACGTAGTAGGCATTCAGGGTATGTTTTCTGTTGAACAAGATATAAGAACAAGAGAGCACATTTTATGAGACATCGTTTTCATTCTTATTCTCACCTCCTCTGTGTTTGTAAATTCCAGTTGTAGATAAGCATAAAAAAACCTAGGACATGATTCAGACAAATAGTAGCCTGGTTTGTGCTTGAAAACATGACTGGCCAGTGATTATGAAAGGCCAGGCTTCAGAAATGGGGTATCATCATCTTGGCACTTTGTTAATCCTTGAAAGATATGAAGCCAGAGTCTAATGGGAAAGGCTTTTTTCTCTCTCTGTGGCCAGCTAGTTTGTGGACCCTTTTGTTGGCTCTGCTGGTCACTGGAGATGAAAGAAAATGGCTTAATCAAAGAATATTTGGAGTGGGGGGGAATAAATAAAAATAAATCTTTATAACACACACACACACACACAAGAATATTTATGAGTTTTTATTGTGTGCTTGGCCCTGTACTGGAGAATGCTTTGGGGAATATGGCAAAGGTCGAGTTGTGCCCCCTGTGTTGGAAGTACCTATACTATAGTTGAGAAGACAAGATGATTATAGTGTAAGGGAGAAGTCACACTTGCATTGTTTGCACAGGGCCAAGGGAGTGGTAGGTGATTAGTGACATAGGCAGACTGAGGTGGGAGGATCCTCTAGGGGTTTGGTAAGGCTTTCAAGAGGAGGTAGATATATGTGAAGTAGACTAAGCCAGGCACTGAGATTTACCTCTCCCCCCAAAATGTCTTATTTCCCAATTAAAAGATTTTATTCATTTTTTTATTGCGGCCTAACAAATTGCCACAAATTGGGCATTTTAAAGCAATACCTAGTGATTATCTCACATTTCTGTAGGTCTGAAGTCAAGTTAGGTTTGACTGGTTTATTTTTAGGGTTTCCCACAACTGAAATCAAGGCATGAGCTGGCTGGGCTTTAATCTGACGGTTCCAGGAAAGAATCCACTTCCAAGCTCATCTGGGTCATTGGCAGAATCTACTTCCTCGCGGTTGTAGGACTGAGGTCTTTGTGTCCTTGCTGGCTGTCAGCCGGGGTCTTTCAGCTTCTTTTTTTTTTTTTTTTTTT
>JAQZBX010082781.1:0-13476 GCA_029593785.1 Cabassous unicinctus | reverse complement strand
GTCGGCTAAGCATTGTCTGGACCTAAAACAGGCACAGTTTTCCCTACCCTCCTATTAATAAAAACAAAGGAGGAGATGTTGGTATGCATTTAAAATGGCAACCACCTCAAAATGGCGGATCCAATGACTCAGCATTGCGGCCTCCTCCCCCCTGCCCCTGTATTCCCCCAATAATACCTTATTAGGACATAAGCGGCCTATGAGCCTTGTGGGCACCACCCACCTCCCCTGCCAGGAAGCCCTTTACCCAGCAACAGCTGACTGTAACCAATCATCACACAGACGCTGCCTCCAACCAATCAGTGGGCTACACGGTAGCCCTAAACCCTATAAATTGTACTGCACTTCCCTAATAAAGTAGACCTGCACCACCAGCCTCGTCTCCGCAGCTTCTTTACTGCGTCGCCCTCCACACCGGATTCCCCCACACGCCAGCCGGGCCACCAGCTCGGGGTCTCCTCTCCCACCCGGAGAGAGAGACAAACCACAGCCTCCTTAGACTTCTAACAATAAAACCATGAATAATGAAATTCCCCTTGTTTAAACCACTCTGTTGTGTGGGATTTGTCATAGAAGCCTGGCAAACTAAGTTAGAAACAAATGTATGGAAGAGATGAAAGACTGACAAATACACAAAGTGACCAATGTAAATGCTGGTGAAAAATAGAAAAAGATTAAAAAAGCTCATATTAAATAATCTTGACGTTTGCTAAGAATAATCTGAATTCATACATAGAGGATTGTGGTGGTAAAGGCATAGTCCTCTATTCCTAAAGTTTAGGGGGAAAAAAGGAAGGCATAATTGTGATTGCAAGATCTTGAATGCAGCAGTAAAGGTAGACTGCAGAACAGGATGATGGATTTCTGAGCAAGAGAGTCATTTCCACTGGGTAGATAGACTTTATAAAGGAAGAGGAAGAGTGAGAATTTGAAGTTAACATTCAAGTCTTTGCCTTAATATTGCTCTAATCTAATTTCTAGTCTTTAGCAAATTTGAACATCTACCATTTTTAGTTCCACATTTTTGGTTTTCATACTTCTTCCTTCAAATAACATTCAATCAAACCATCTGTATATGTTTTCTCATGTCCATCATTTATGACTTATGTTAGATAATACTTACACAAGTTTTCAAAATGCTCCATTTGTCAGCCTTCATTTGATACCTTACTCTTCATTTGCTGCCTGGTATTCTAAAATGTAAACTTGTTAAAAGAAAAGTTTGATCACAAATGTATAGTCTATGTATATTTTGTTCATTTCAATGATTAAATAAATGAATGTTGAATCCTTATAAAAGGTATTTTGGAGGGTTCAGTGGTTTCTAGGCAGTTTTTCACAGGAAAAAGTGCTCTGCAATAATCTTCTATCTGGGAAGTATGAGTATGATTGTTCTATGGCTGTACCTGGAAGAACTTAACATCCACCCTTGGCTTTGGGCAAGAAAATAATTTTTCTGGGCCTTGGTCAGATTAAAATGAAAATGGTGCTCCTTCTAGTTGTGAAACCCAGCAGCATTAATGTTAGGCAGAGTCCTGCTCTAATGACTTTCTCTCTTTGTTCTAATCCTAATACTTCTGGTAGTCCTAATCTCTCATGGTAAGTCTACTTTGATTCCAGCATTTGGGATTAAGACTATGAATTTTTACCAAATATTGTGACAATTTTATTAAAGTTTGCAATGTCTGTTTGATCAATAATTTGTAAATGCAAGAATTTTATAAATGAATTAAAGTGTCATCATATAATCAATAATTCATATTTCATGAAAGAGAAAATATTAAAGATTATAGATACTGAAGGGATAAAATATAAAAACCCACATATTCTGACTGCAACATCCATATCTTTCCATTAACTACACTTGTTAAATAAAAAATAGATTTTGTTGGATGTTACCTACTCATGTTGTTATCAATTATCACTTTTGACCCCAGCACTTTTTCATATCAGTTCATTTTTCACTTCTACATTTCTGAGTGTTTAGCATAAAAAGTTTAAAATTGGCATGGTATAGCCATAGTATAAAATAAGGCCACCATTTTGTCAATGGGAAGGTTACCATGGGTTAATGTATACAGACACAAAGAATAAGATGACCACTGAAATGTGTGAGCCACAGGTGGAGAGAGCACTCTGACATGCTTCAGAACTGTAGATTTCTGAGAAGGCAAAGTATGAGGACATAAGGAGTGATAAGAGTAGAAAAACTGAGCATATACAAAAGTCCACTGTGAGCGACAACAAAGAGACCAAATATGTGAGTGTCAATGCATGAGAGCTTCAGCAGAGGGTAAAGATCACAGAAGAAATGATCAATGATCATTGAAACCACAGAAGGGCAACCAAACCATAAAAATGATTTTAATTAGGACAAGAAGAAATCCCCCAGGCCAGGACACTACCATGAGGAGCTCACACATCTGCTGGTTCATTGTGATCATGTAGTGCACAGGCCTGCAGATGGCCACATAGCAGTCATAAGCCATTGCAGGGAGCAAGATGATCTCAACTTCCACAAAGAAATGCTGCAAAAAAGGAGATAGTTTTATTAAGAAAGAGTAGGTCAAATATCTCTTTG
Source organism: Cabassous unicinctus (assembly GCA_029593785.1). Lineage (NCBI taxonomy): Eukaryota > Metazoa > Chordata > Mammalia > Cingulata > Chlamyphoridae > Cabassous > Cabassous unicinctus. The sequence goes on along the minus strand of JAQZBX010082781.1, from coordinate 10,895 downwards.
GGGGCCTTGGTAGAAGAGAATGAGTCATCAGAAAGGGCAGGAATGACAAAAAATGTACATGGGGAGCCCAAGGCTGGGATGGTGGTAATAGTCACTACAATGAGTAAGTTGCCTCCTAAGCTGAGAAAGCACATGATCACAAACACAACAAAGAGATTCTGCAAGTCTGTCTAGGTTCTTTGTAAGGCTGAGCATGTTGAATTCTGTCGTGATGTTTCTTACTCCATGAATCCAGGTTTACATATGAATGATTGATTTATCTCCAAATAGTTTGCTGTGGTCATAGGTAAATTTTAATCAAGCTAATAATATATATTTCACATAATTTGTTTCCTGTAGGAATGATGGACACCCCTGAGAGATAAACCCTGGAGTTAAACCTGGGCCATATTATTAGTTACATATGGAACACAGAACTCTCTTCTATACACACACACACAGTCACACACACACACACACACACACACACACACAAGCAATGTTTCATGACTCTTGAGATGCCAGGCACCCTTATTGCAATCATATATAAATGGACCCTTTTCCATCACTGCCACAGTCTTCTCTGTTATAGACAATGAGGAATTAAAAGAGCACCTCTGTGTAGGAGCAGAGACCTGGATTATTTGCCTCTAGTGCCCTGTGCCCTTTTAATCACTTCTGCTGATGATATTAGGATACAGCCATTTTTATTCTTATTCTCTCACCTTATTTCATGCTGTTTATAAAAAAATCAGGTGATTTCAATTTAAAATTAGGGGTGATATAGTGACATTTCTGTATCAACAAAAATTAGTATTATTTCAGATGCATGAAGATAATATCTTGACAGATTTCTGAGCTCATGCTCCATGAAAACAGAATTGTACAAGAATACTAGATCCTTTATTGAAAATCTCAGGAAAAGGGTGCACTGAAGAGGTTAGAATAGACATCAGGATAGAATGCAATTTTCACCTAATTGATTTGAACATCTGGAAGTCAATATTTATTGAACTTCAGTCATAATTAGTGTTTAGGGGCATTTTGCAAATCAACATTCAATTTAAGGAAGATTATGCAATGTTCTCTGGATATTTTCTGAAAACAAATAATATAACCTAAATGAACAAAACCACCATGATATATTGCACACAGCCTGCTCTTCAGAACAGATGTACTAATTTTGACTTCTCTTTTCACTAAACAGTAGCTGTGTCTTGCTGTGTATGAGGCTTCATATTATTGAGCCTGAAGTTTCTCATACTTAATTTGGCAAAATTATAAAGGACATAGAGGAAATGAAGAAAATCATTAGTACTTAACCCAGAGTTTATATATAAATGTAAAAAATAGTTTTCCACATACTTACAAATTATTCATAAAAGAAAAATGAGAAAAATACATATTAATATTATTGTCCTTGAAATAATTTGTTCATTATAATATCAAGAGGGAAATAAATAAACTAAATAAGACTATAAATGAACTAAGTATTCATCTCATGAAGTTAGTTAAATCATCAATCATATTTGGATAAATTTTTAATGCAGAAGTCAAAAATTATATAGAGAAAAATATTAGCTTTATTACATAAAATTAAAAATGTATTGTTATTCAAAAATTACTATGAAAACAAATGAATAAAGATAAGCTCAATAAGAAGTAAATGTGGTCAAATCCCAAAGGACAACAATTTAGAGAATATTTTTAAAAATTGTGAAAATAATTTTTTTACAGTGGGGATAATAAAAGTTTTGTAGTAACAAATAGGCATTTTTCAAAACTAAATTTTCTCTTTATATTAATATGCATCAAAAAGGGAAAAAAAGAACTAAAATCTTAAAAAATGAATAATGTGGATTAACACCTAAATTAAAGCATAAATCTGCTCAAATACAGAAAACCAAAGTGATAAATCTTCATTGAGTCTAGATGAGAAAAGGCATGTTAAGCAAAAATGTAGTTGTGCACAAATAGGAAAGAAAGCATAAATTCAACTATACAAAGTCATGGGTTACCCTTGGAAATACTTGCCAAAAATTGGGCTGTCAAATAAGTTTGACTTTCAACTATTTCTATAAACAGCATTTAGAAACTATTCTACCCACAACATTATAAAAAATGAGTCAGGAGGTCATCCTAGAGGTAATGCTTATGCACATCTCAGTAAAATCTCATAGAATTCCAAAGTGGATATCACCCCATATAGTGGAGATCCTGAATACTTTGGAGACACCCAGGTTCTACATCAGGGTAGATAGCTCCGTAGTTTGGTACCTTGCCAGTGGGCCCTACTTTGGAGTTTGTGCTCCTGAGAGTTTCAGGGTTGGACTCAACTATGTCTTCCCTGCGCATGGCTCATCTGTCCCTTCTATTCAAACCTATACTTGGTGCTGGAGTTTGTAGGTGTACGTCCAGAGACTTGAGTCTTTGGGCTGACCATGTGCCAGCTGGGCCCAGAACCTCAGTGGAGCAGCAACTCCTACTCTACACCTCATTGGACACATCCAGGACTACTGGCGGTGAGATGATGATGGACAATGGCCATCCCAGGGAATGGAGAGAGTCTGCAACTACAGGCAGGATAATCCCATCCATCTTCCCCATGGGATATAAACCACCTCTCAGTTGGAGGTGGTGTGGACATCACCATCCCAGACACCTCGGGATAGGGGGAAAAGCTACGGACTACAGTGGACTTACTGGTATTCTACTACACACATATTGTGATTCAAGCAATGGAAGAAATTACAACATTGATGTGGAGCCAGTGGCCACTGGAGGCTCTGGGGGCAGGGAAAGGGAAAAGCAGTTGAAATACAGGGATTTTTTGGGAGTTGGGAATTGTCCTGAGTGACATTGCAATGACAGATATAGGTCATTTTATATCATCATATAACATGCAGAACTGTGTGGGATAGAGTGTGGGCTACAATGTGAACTATTGTCCATGCTTAATGGGAAAGCCCCAGGATGTGTTTATCAATAGCAATTAATTTGCCACACTAATGAAGAATGTTTATGTGGGAGGTTGTGTGAGGTGTGGGAGCTGGGGCATACGGGAATCCCTATATTTTTTGTGCAACATTTATGTAATCTAAGTATCTTTTAAAAAATTAAAAAAAAAATTTAAATGAGCAAAAGTAATGAAAAAGACTTTTTTTTTAAATAAAAAAATAAGAGATCAAAAATCCTCTAGTAAATAATCAAAGAAATGTAGAATAAAAGTTAATTAATTAAAAATTAACCTCTATGTACACTAGATATATTAAACACTTGTGGAGTGTTTTGGATACTAAATAATCTGTAAATAAATTGACTCTGTATAATAAGAGCTTCAAAATTGGTCATAACCTTTCTTACTATCCCTTACTCATTTGAATCTATTCTAGATAAAATACATGGGCCAAATTTAAGCATACAGTTTTTACTTCACAAATTCTTCTATAGTAGTGAATAATGGAGGCAACCTAAATGTCTACATAAAGAAAAATAAAATGAATTAGAATATGTAATCAAAAATATCAGGTGACATTAAGGTGTTTTGTAAGAAATATTAACTATGAGGAGATTTCTTTCAATAATTCTGAGTTGAAAATTCAAGAAATAAACATTTATATATTAGGCTATCTAGTGCATATAATGGCAAATGTACGTGGATAGTATCTAAAAAACATAAGATAAGTAGTATTAACTGAATTATTGTGTAAACAGCCATTTGGGGGCCTGTTTCATGAATTTTCTGATCCATTTTTATTACAAAAAGAACCTATAGCCTTTAAAATATGTAAAATTAATTTAATAAAAATCGATATATTTTCTTATCTCAGGTCTGTGCCCACTTTGAGTGACTACTTTTCTGAGTGACTCTCTGTAACCGTTGGCCAATTTGATGTAATTATGAATTCCAAAAATATAATTGGATCATGCTTGTAAACTGATCTGTTAATCTGGGCATGATTAGGTTATGATTAGGGCATTGAGCCCCACTCCTTGGTGGGTGGAGAATCGAATATAAAAGGCAAGGCAGAGAGCAGAGTAGCAGCAGTCTTTGAGAAGCAGCTTTGATGTTGGAAAGAAGGCCCCAGGAGAAGAGAAGCGAGCCATTCGCTTGATGGTCTACAGCTGACCTTGTGGAGGAAACAGGAGCTAAGCCCAGAGAGAAATGCAGCCCCGGGCAGAGAGGAGCCCAAGAAGCCTGAACTCTGGCAAATGTCAGCAGCTGTCTTGCTCCAACACGTGACAATGGACTTTGGTGAGGGAAGAAACATAACGCTTTATGGCCTGGTATCTGTGGACTTCTACCCCAAATAAATACCCTTTATAAAGACCAACCCATTTTTGGTATTTCACATTAGCACCCCTTTGGCTGACTAATACCCTCTCTATGACTGTGATTATTCTAAAGTACAATGATAGTAGAAATAAATGTATAAATTTTACTTACTTGAAAATTGAAGAACTTAGTATCAATTTGAGATAAAAATACCAATAAAGAAGTACTGGTTTCACCTGCTTCTCTGAATGCATTTGGAGGAGGAACAGGCTCATTCTACGAAAAGGCATCTTAATTTTAGAGAATGTTTTGCGTGGACTTAGCAACCACTGACCCATCACTAACAATTGCTTTGCAGTTGATCCATTTTTACCTTAATTATAGTATTTCTTTTCCTCAACTAGTGACTTGAAAATGATTGCAAAGAGAGACTTCCTCAATAAATTTAAGTTCATGTGCCGAGTTTATTTTTGCTCTGTTAGGTCAGACCATCCTGTGAATGTGGAGCACAAGCATCCTAGCTCAGATGTGAATTTCTTCAGTCAGAATTTCCAAGGCATTAGTCTTCAAAAGAAATTGATGGGGAATCACCCAATCATTGAGGATATATCTCCCCAAGTATTCCTGCCCATTTGCTGGTCTTTCTTTCTAGGTGTCCAGATGAAGTGTACCACATAGGTCACCTATTCAATACTCTAGTCTGATTGAAGACCCTGAAAACAACAAACTAAGTTAAAGGAAATATGTTAGAGTTTGCAGCTTCCTTGAACTTAACAATAAGTTAACATTGCCCTGGAGTAACAGGTCCCTAAATTCAGGTCTTTCAATCCTTTTTATAGACACCAAGGGCTCTTTTGGCAATAGCTCTCTTTGTCCCTGGAGCCTGGATCCATATGAGTTGGAAACTTAGTACCAAATGGCCACTGCAATCTGTGCTGTTTTGGTAAATAGTCTTCTAGGCTCAAAAATCCCTAGATCTTGTCCTTATCAGCATTTTCATGTATGATTACAAGAAATATGAAAATGGATATCCTTGCTCAGTGCAAGGATTTAAGAATACTCTGACCTTTCTTCTCCCAGAGGAATATTATTAACAGTTTTGGTCAACTGGCCACCAAACCAGTTCATTCTGTTCTCTCTGAGAATGCTTCTGTGACCAAGGGGGTCCAAAAGCCAGCTGTGGTAGGTTATTAGGACCTTATGCCTGAGGTTGGGAAAAGATGCCAGGGGACTTGGGGCACATGGTGTTTAGTCATGGGAGTATGGGTCCATGAGCCAATCAGAGGTTATGTAACAATCCTAATACCTGTCTCATTGAGTTAAAGGGATCAAGATACAAGTGAAAATATCTAGGCCACTTAAAATCTGTTCTTCTACTTTTGATGTCTTGAGGATAAACACATGCAGATTAGAGAATTGTGATAAAATATTAAACATGTGAATCATACTTCAGAACAAGAGATTTGTAGTATAATAAGCTACACCTTCTTTGAAGAGCTTCCCTACTTACTATCTATGCATGGCTGGACAAGTTTCTCAGATTCTTTAAGCCTAATTTCCTATATATGTAGAAAAGGAATGAGAGGGAAACTATTTTATAGGACTGCTGTGGTGTGATACAAGATTATGAATGCAATGCTTAGAATGCAGTCTGGTTTATAGTATACTAGTTTTTCTGTTGCCATCTTCTTTTCAGGAAATGAGCAGTCAAGTTGTGACCGACCCAGGTTCCCGAAAGAATTGCTGCAACCCATATATTTATTGAATCTTCTTTCTTATTGTTATTAGGATTCTAGACAAATGAAGAAATTAGGAGAATAGAAAAAGTACATTTTGAAGTATACAATAAATTTACAGGTCTTTATAATGCTGAAATCTGTTATGCACATTTGATCTCTCCACTAAAAGTTTGACAGTGAAGTTGAGATTCTCTGAAAAGGTTGTGAAATGTGAATATCATGAAAACTACCTTTGGATAGTTTAAGAGCTTTGGTTCTATCATGGTCAGGCAGGGACTCCTCAGGCAGGTCAAATGTACAGCAGCTGAACAAGAAAGATAGGTTATAGAAAAGATAACATAGCCTAACTTCTTTTTCTAACTTTGGCCCCCATCCTGATGACCTGACTAAGCACAATATTGACAGCTTTGATTTTGAAATCTTTTATGGCTGCAGTGCAGAGGTAAGTCTAAGGAGAAATTCAGATTTTGGCACAGGGATATCTTCTATATGAATGGGCTATGCTAACATCCTAGAAGACTATATCAAAGAAATGAACATGCATTTTATTTGAAATTCTTCTTCCTGCTAATATATGACAATATAAGTGTCAATTAACTTATTAAGGCCTATCAAACTATAATAAAGGATTATTGGAAGAAATGCCAAAATATAATTTGAAATCATCAAATTAGTATATTTTCCATTGGAAATACTTGGAAAATATTTTCTAAATTAAATTGAAAAACATGTTTGTATGGCAGACATATGTACTAATATAGCACTCTTGGTTGTCATTTTTTTAATCCTTTGTCATCTTGGGTAATTACTTAATTTCTTTGTACCTCACTGTCCTATTTTCAAAGTAGAGCTTGCAAAAGATATGGTTGTGTGTGAATATTCTTGCTTACCTGATTTTGTGATAATCAGGGTAGGCTAAACATTTGCTATATTAGAAACCATTCATGTATCCCCAGACCTAGTTTTTCTCCCTAGGTCTGGTTTTTAGAATGCTGGTGATAAACTATGCCTGATTTATTATATAACCATCCTGTATGGGAAAAGACTGTAACTTTGGGTATCTTTGGTCAACCTTGGGAAATATAGCAGGGCGACAGATATGGCTCGGGTGGTTGGGCATCTTTCTCCCATATGGAGGGACCTGGGTTCAATCCCCAGAACCTCCCAGTAAAAATTCAAAAAAGAAAAATATAGAAGGTGTGTGGGCCACCAGGCCACAAGTGCAAGTGCACCACCAGGCCCTGCAAGTGGGTGAGCCATAAGGCCCCATCCATGGGTGCCCTGTCAGGCCTCATGCATGGGTGAGCTGCCAGGCCCCATGAGTGGGTGTGCTACCAGGGCCGGTGAGTGGGTGAGCTGTCAGGCCCTGTGAGTGGGTGCACAATCAGGCCCTGCGAGCCACATAGCAAGATGATGACATAACAGGAGAGTGACACGGGGAAAGCCAAGATGAGACACGCCGAAAAACCAGGAACTAAGGAGGCGTACACAGTAGGATGCCTTTCTCCCACTTTGGAGATTCTGAGGATCGAATCTCAGTGAAGACAGGAGAAGGATGAGAAGAGAGGGCAGGAAACAGACACAGAGAGTTGCCCAGTGAATAGACAAAGAAACGGCAAAAACAGAGGGGGGTAAACATGGATAAAAGTAAATAAATGAATAAATAAATCCTTAAAAAAGTGTATAGGGAAGGAAGATATGGACTATAGTTAGCAGTAATACTTTGATGATGCTCTTTCATGATTTGTTAACAAACGTTTCACAACAATGCAGGGTGTTTGGGGGGAAGTGATGTGTGGGAGCCCTGTATGATGTTATGCATGTTTGTTTTGAAAGTTCACGATGTTTACTGAACACTTATAGTTTATGTATGTTCATGTATGAATGATATATTTCAATAAATTAAAAAATATATATGGTTGTATGGAGGAAGAATATAAGATTGATATCATTCTTCATGTCAAAACCAAAGCAAGTAAGGAAACAGTAGAGCACCATGTGAAAGAAAAATTTCTGAAAGAAAAATTTGTCTAGGTATATGTATTAGTTATCCAAAGGGGTACTGATGCAAAATACCAGAAATCTGTTGGTCTTTATAAAGGGCAATTATTTGGGGTAGAAGCTTACAGTTACCAGGCCATAAAGAATAAGCTTCTTCCTTCTCTGGGCTCAGCTCTCCAAGGCCAACTGTAGACTATCAGGTGAATGGCTTGTCTCTTCTCAGGGCCTTCTTTCCTTCCTCATGGCCAAGCTCCTCTGTGTGCTTGCTTCCCTGGTCTCTGGCATTAAAACTGAGCTTCAGAACTCCAACTCTGTCCTCTGCAATGTCTTCTATCTTTGAGACCCTTCCAACCAAAGGGCAGGGTTCAACACCCTACCAACGTGACCCAATCAATGCCATAATTATAATTTAATCATGTCCAGTGGAACAGACCAGTTTACAAACATAATCCAATATCTGTTTTTGGAATTCATAGCTATGTGGAACTGCCACAGTATAATACATACAAAGCAAGAAGATCTTTTAAAAACAAACACAAAATAAATGTTTTAATGCATGCAAAAATGAAAAGAATTCATCATCAGCAGTTGTGTAGTAAAAGATATATCAAAGGAAGTAATTTAGGCAGAAAAATAGTGAATTTTTATTCTAGATGGAAATATGGATCTATACAAAGGAATGATGATAACCAAAAATAGTAACTACATGAATACATATATAAGATTTGTCCCATATTACTTGTCTATTTAAAATATTAACTGTTAAATCATAAATAAAAACTTCCTGAATATCTTGTGTTAATATATTCTTTTTTGCATGATCTTTTATTAACGATTGACTGAGAGAACTTAGGAGACTGGAGTTCCAGCAGTTCTCACCCTCAGTTGGATGATTTAAAAGGCATGGATATAATACCATTTTTTTTTCACATGAGTGCCTAGGACTCAGTATATCATAATAAATTTGGATGATTTAAGTCTTTTCTTCTACCCTCCACATTAAAACCATCAGGCATAGAGTAAGGGTGTATGTTTGTATTCAGAAGTCAGTGAGAAAATTACACTCAGCCAGGTACCCTTGTCAAAATATACCTAGAAGATGTAGAGAGAAACTCTGTAGAGAAGAGGGCTCCACTTCCATTTCCTCTTCCTCATCCTCTGATGTTGTCTTGATTCTCAATTGAGTTGGTTTAATTCATACGGCACTTTGTATTCAGTGTGTTCCTGTACTTAAGGAGCTGATGAGGGATCTTCCCACTCACAGAAAACGTCTTTGAGCAAGAATTGAGTGTTCTCGGGAATCCAGTGAAACACTTAATTAATTATGTAGGGCATGGTTTTTGTCAACCTGATTCCTTGGTTTTAGTTCTGTTTCTATAAGAGAATGCCAGCAGATGACACTAACCCTAGTGAGAATTTCCGGGCATTGACACAGAATAACTCTAACAACTGCAACTCTATTTCTAACTTGAGCTCTAACTCAAACTCTAACTCTAACTGAAGTTCTATCGGTATCTCTAACTGTAGATCTAACTGTAACTCTAAACTCAACTTTCATTATCATACAAACAAAATAGGATCTGGCTTTGTAATCCCCTCCCCTTTTCTTTTACTTTTTGGGCTTAACAGGACCTATAAACCTTTCTGGAGTGCTATGGTGATGGACACTAGAAGGAATATTTCTGAGGAGAAAGGAAGGAGCTGTATGTCAAATACGTGTTGTCTTATTAAATCATATAGAAGCCCTGCACATGTTCTATACATGGGACTAGAAGACATAAAGGTAAAAAGGGTTTATAAAGACATTTATGGATGTAGAGGTGTGAGGAAGAGAGTATGATGCCGTGTTGGTCTCTCTTTTCCTGACTAGTAGGATGAGTAGTCTCCTTTTGAGATGAAAGAACAATTTGTATGATATGGAGTACAGATAATTGACATTAAATTGGAGTATATGCTGAGAAGAATGTGTAGGAGTGGGAACTGTCTAGGACAGTCAAAAAATTACTCAAGAGGCTTTGAAGATGAAGTTCATAATGGAGTTCATAATTGTCACTACTGCCTTTCTATGATTGTATAGCTTTTTTTCACCATTGGCCTCTATATTTGGAAAGGGAAAATGGTGATATCTAAATTTATCATTTAAATACTTCATTTAGGGTAGTGTGTTACACTGAAACAGTGAGAAACACTGATTGGATTTTGTTTTGTGAAGATTGTTATTTATCCATTCTACTCTATTTCAGACTCCAGATAATGGAAAATCTGTGCTAATCTGTTGTTTTATTAATACTTACAGGTCTTTGTAAAGGCAAGTTTAGGCAATGCATTATTCAGAATAAGGTACATTTTCTGTCATAACAAATGAATCATGAAGTGTCCGTGACTGATCACATTCAATTTTATTTCCTGATCAGGTAAACTTTTCTGAGAGTTGATGATCCTGTAAGGCAGTTAACTATCATGTAGATACTCAGTAATCCAGATTACTATATTATATTTGTGTAGTCCTTACATTTTCAGCCTTCTATACTTGGTTAAACATGGTAAAATATATATGGATAGTAGCACATTTTCTCCTTAACAGTTCACACTGAGTGTGACACCCATCACTTCTGTGAGCAAGGCACATGGTCTTACTTAAGTACAAGAGAGCTGAAAATATGATGGCAACACATATTTGTTGATCAACAAATGGGAGAGCCATCATTGAAAAAACCCTGAGTTCTCATTTGGAATGAATCATTTACTTAACTGTTGAATATTAATCTATTTGACATCTATATTTAATTTTAATAAGATTTAGCTTGGCTATGGAATAATATGTGTTAATTCAGTGCCTAAGAAATAACAGTAGTCACTAAGCTCAGCAGACTTCTGCCCTGGTTTTGATCTGGATCTTC
>JAQZBX010082780.1:0-13476 GCA_029593785.1 Cabassous unicinctus | reverse complement strand
GCAGATGGTAGCATGATTTACTTAACAGGAAGTCTGTGATGTTATTAACTCATCATTTAAAGCTGTGTGAGAAAAAGGTAAAAGTGCTCATGTAGATTGATTTTGAAAGAAGGAAAAGATCAGGCACAAGAGATGAAATAGGCATGGGGGCATTTGAGTTCATAATAGAAGAGAAACAATAAGGTTAAATGATGAGGTGTTTGATTGTGATAAAGATTTCAAAAAGAAACAGGAAAAACAAGAATTCATTTGGAGACATTCAACTTAATCAGGTGACAAGCCTCTTCAATGAGAGAGAAGGAGTGACTAATGGGTATGAATGCAGGAATAACTAGACATTATGGTGCTAAGTTGAGGTGATTTTTTAAAAAATTACATCATTCACCTGGTTATTATGATGCTAATCTCATCTCCTAAAAGTAATGTGAAATGTGAGAATATGTGCTATTCAAACTATGGGACTTGAAATAATTATGGAAATGGAAAGATAACTCAATTATCAAGATGTAGCCTTTTTCCCAGATATATTTGAAAGCACTTGGAATTGTGATTCTATATTTAATCATAAAGCAAGATCTTAATAATGTGCTGTGTCACATGCAGTAATAAACATGACAAGAAATTAGAACAACCTCCTATGTGGGCAGATGTGGAAAATAGTAAGATATATATTGACACATAGAGTAAATACAATTCTTAGGAAGCATGTGCTGAAATATGTATGCTTGGAATACATCTGGCAGTGAATATTACATGAGGTAGAAGCTAATTTCTGGAAAGTGGGTTCAATGCAATGGAGGTTTCCTTTGAAAGGAGAACCCATGCATGGGTTTAATTGTAACAAACTATATGAAAAGGAAGTTTTGACAACAGAGTGAGGATCTGGTTATTTAAATGAGAGGTGACCTTCCATGTAATACCTAGGTATAGCATGTAAGCCTTAAGATATTTGAAATTGGGATATAGATAGCAAAAATTTTAATCTAGCTGTGTCTTTTCTTGCCACATGTTTGTCATATTACTTCAGCTCCCTGAAACAGTCTTTTTGACATTTGTTAAAGAGTAATTAACCTTTAACAGCCATGTTACTGAGAAAAAAAATATTAAAAATATGTAATTCTCCAAATATTGAATACAATCATTATCTTCCTGGACTTGAGGTACAAATGGCTAAGTTAATCCTAGATCTGATCAATCCCATAATAGCATATATATATATTTTATTTCTTTTTTTATTTTACTTTTAATAATATATATTCCTAAGTTTCTTAGTTGATTTCCAAATATATTGGAAATATATATTGTGATATAGAACTCAGTTTTGAGGGGGTTGCATTGTTAGACATCACATATGGAAGAACTAAGATGTTTTAGGACAAAACATCGGGTCAGTTTCATGGTAGAGGAGGAAGGGAGTGAGAGACCAGAAGACAGAAATGCATATGAGAGAACCAGTGCTATTGCAAAAACCAGTAATAAATGAGAAATTCCAGTCTGCTTCCTCTTGTGGTGAGGACCCAATTTCAGATATGATTTTGGTCAGGGTTTCCTATGTTTTGGAATCAAGGATGACTTAAAGGTGTCTGAACATCATGGGCTAATTAATAAATATACTTGATAGATTTTCATGTGCTTATTTGTACAATAAAGGTAATCATGTCATTTTTATTAGCCAGAGGAGACAAGACCTCCAGCATCTTGACTCTGGGAATGAGGAGTCTTCCCTTTATTTTCCTTGAGCACACCTCATATTCCTTTTGTTGATTGGACTGGGGATACTCCTGGGTGAAGTGTTTGGCATTCATGACAGGTGGGCCTGAAAGTTGCAGTCAAGACATGAATCTTAAGATTCTTTCTCCATTCTCAGTTTTGCTGACCATCTGCTTGTCTGGTTGTGTGGTAAAATCAAGAGGAAGACAGATGTCAGCTGAAGTATTGACAATGCAATCACAGGTGGGTAGGGAATTTTTTAACTGAAATTGCACCTCTGTTGCCAGCAGATGGGAAGAGTTCACCTATTATTGTGGATATTCCAAGTGTATTCAGGATCTGAGCTTAAATTACATTTATACAGGACTCTAATAATTATGGTTAGTTAGGGACTGAGCAATGAGTAATCTTCCAAGGTAATTACAAGAGTTGGTTCCAGCTTACATAAAGTCTGTATTCTCTGAAAAGATGACAGATATTTTCTTTTTCTCACACATTCTATGGCCTCCTTGGGTAAATAATGAATTCATGGTTCATGTTCATGCCTGAGATTAGCCCTGGCATGTAATGAATAGAGGTGACAGAGATAATAAGAGAAGTATATAGTCAGAGGAGAGACTGAGTTATCAGCTGTGGAGTCAATCCAACATTAAAGGTACTGTGGTGTAGGGGTAGGCATATTTGCCAGAAGCATGAGAAAGTAAATTAAAGGAAATGAGGAATAATTTATTTGTTTCCCCCCAATTTGATTTTCTTAAAATGTTGATGGAATATATTTGCAAATTTTGAAATATTTTTTAAAACAAAACTAAAATTCACCTTAAAACTGCAGTTCAAACATCCCAACTTCAATTTTTCTAAATAAAATTTATTTAAATTTTATAGATGGATGCAAGGTATAGGAATTATTTTTTCCTTTCATTGCAGCTGTGGTTTCAGGAGCTTTATAATAGATAGAATAATTTTTTTGGTGTGTGAAAATTTTTGAAGATTTGAAGAGTCCAGAAACAATGAACAGGATTCTTTTAATCTTTCACACAGAGATGAGATGAAGATAAAATTGAGACAGTGAAAATGTATTTGTAGACCCTGGAAAAAGTTGAGATTGTGAAGTCTTCTTCCATAGGAATCGTCAGTCTAAGACCATGTATCAGCACAACTGTCTCAGGAGTCCCTGACTAGTGACCTTGAACCATCTGTATTTATACATTACAATGAATACCTGAGTCATGCAACACTGAGGAAAGCAGGACTTACTGATTTGATACCTATTTAGGTTAGCAGAATTCTGGATATTTCTTCAAATTTCCCTGCCATTTTAGTGAATAATAGACATTTGAATTGAATTTAGATAGAAAGCAATTCACACATTAACTTGCATTTGTCAAAATGCAGAACATATTCTTAAGTGATTTTGTAAATGAGGAAAATAAGTTCATCTGTATAGGGGAATAATGTAACCATACTCATTTTTTAAAATGAAATATTTTGGATATTGTTTGCCTTACAATAAGTCTGTAAATTTACTTAGAATTATTTTCAAAGATTGATATAGTTTTGAATGCTTGAATGAAAATTTTATAATCAGCAGAAAGAAGGCATAATTATAAGTTTATTGGGAAATTTCCAGGTGTATATAACATCCCATGTCATATGATTTTCTTTTACAATGGGGTGTTATGTATTCAGAGTGTGCATGTGTCTATAAGTACATCTGAAAGGCTGATGACAATTCAGCATTAATAAGGATGTTACTGGAACCCCATAAACATTTTGTGTTTTATGTATATAGTTTCTGCATCTTTAGTGCTGTTATTTTGTATGTCATACTCAGGACATTGATTAGGATAGTGCTGTGTGAACACAAATTACTGTGATGTTTTAGGAGTATGTGACCTTCAAGGATGTGGCTGTAGACTTCACCCAGGAAGAATGGGTCCTGTTAGACATATCCCAGCAAAAGTGGTTCAGAGAAGTGATGCTGGAGAATGTCAATAACCTGGTCTCAGTAGGTGAGACTTTCAAATATTTGCTACCATTTTTATCTATCTTTCATATATCTACCATCTGTCTAACCTATTTTTCTATTTATCAATATATTTATCATAAATAATCTCCCATTTATTTATTCAAATATCAACTTCTCCATATTGTATAAACTTTATTTTCATTTATATTTTTATATTTTATAATTTTAATACTTTCATATTGTTATATAAAAAAATACCTAAGTGAATATTTCCTTATTTTTTATGTACATCTAGTTCACCCCAATAGAATTTAATCTTCTTGAATACAACTTAATGTCTTTCTTGTTCTGAGAACTCAATGAATATTTTTTAATGGATAAGTAATTCACTATGGTGAAATAAGTATTCTGATCCAAGGGCTATTCTAAGACTTCAGAACATAGTAGTAAAAACATTGTATATATCCTTTTCCATATAGAATTTAGACCATTCTGGGATTTATGTTAATTGGATTTTTGTTGAACATAATATTCAATCTTGTTGGAAACATAGATTTATTCCCATTTAGAATATAGATGGCACTGCACTTTCTCTTTGTACTAGTATATGTGTAACAATAACCAGTGGTCCTCATTGAAATTGGCAAACAGTCAAGAGTTACAATTTCTGTTGAAATATTATCAATGATCTGAGTTCTATGTTTTGTTGCATTACTGACCTTCAATGCTTACCTTTTCATTTGGTAACCTGTATGTACATCATGATCATGCTCTGTTACTATCAGAAATCAAAATCCAAGTAACTTTTTTTTTCAAACTTTTAATTGTGCAATATAGAAAACTGAAAAACACAAGAAGTAAAGAACACAAAATTCACTCAGAATCACAAACAGTTTAGTTCGATATAAACTTCTAGGTCCTATGTGTGTATACACACAACTGAGCATACATTTTTATCTGGTCAAGAACACACAGAACGTATCATGCTTTTTCACACATGAATATTTACTCACTCAAAACCCCAAAGCCATGAGTTAGTGTGATAACCAAGAACACATGATACTATCTCAGTCAGGGGAAAAAAATGTATTCCTGCCTTTCCTGGGGACAAAAGTTTCCCAGGACAAAAATGACAACAGGCCTCTGTAGATATTGGCAGAGTTACAAATACTGTGCTCCCTTAATAATGCTCAATTTAAAATAAGATATAAAGCAATAAAGTACAGTAAGTATAATGCTTCTAAGAGAATTCATTGTCATATCTATATTGAATTACAAGCAAGAATGTATGTTTCTATTTAATTATTTAACAATGGTTTCCTATGGTACAGCCAAGAGGTGCACACAAACATCGAGTTAGCATCAAAATGGAAATATGAACACATCTGCATATACCCCTCCCCTGCACCTCCTTCTGTCCCTCTGCAGGCAATTTAATGAACAAGTCTTGGTGCATACTTCTCAGAGGTGGTTTAACAATTCCATGTCAAAAATGCTTTTCTATTAATCTAACCAAAAGATATTATAAATACATTAATTCACTAGCTCTACTTTTTTTCATACATTGTCACCTCAATGAATGATAAAAAGGTTAGATGTGAAGTAAAGAAGGAACCAAATCTTTACAATCAACACAGGAATTTTACAAAAAAATGCACATATAGGATTATGGTTATAACCTACGACTGTCTTCTCAACATGGAGATACTACCAAGGAGCCCTTCCCTTTGCCCTTCCTCTTCCTCATCTACCACTTCAATGACTAAGTACAGGAATCCATCCATCTCCAAGGGGTGGATTGACAGAGGTCACTCCCAGAAGTCAGTCCATCCTAAAATTCACACAAGAAACTTTATATACGGATTATTATACTTCCTCTATTTTTGACATACTTTGGACTTTAGGACTTGTCCTTTAATACACAGCAATAACTAAAATGTCTATAGAGAACAATGGTCAGACAACCTGAACTTGTCTCACAACTCACAGGCAAAGAACCTGTCCCTGTGTACTTCCTTCCCTGCCCCTACCACCACCCCATCAGCATACTGCTCCCAGATATCTAGTTTAACAACCCCATTCCCCCAATACAGCCATTCCTATGTATTAACAGAAAACATATTTAAAGTATTATTTTACACTCTCTACTTTAACATATGTTTTATACTTCTAAACATCTAGAAAAACTAGATATTTCAAATAATGACTTAAATTTGTCCACAATACACACAGGAGCACTGAATAAACAACACATTAACAAAGGATATAATCTGAAAGTGTCTTCTAAATAAGAGCATTCCAGCCTAGAATCCTTCCCTTTCTGACCTCTGTCAACTCACTGGTTGCATCTGCAATGCTTAGAGGGGATTTTTTTTAAAAAACAAATTTGTTTTCACAAATAAAAGTCTGCTGTTTTCAACAAAGTCTTCCCTATGAATTTTAACACAAAATACACAAAATTATTAGTATAATAACTCTCCTTGTCATATACTGGTAACCTCCTTAACATCTAGAAAGACTAGATGATATAAAATTAGGACTTGTTTGTCCGTTATATACACTATATACACAGCAAATAAAACAAAATGCACAGAACATATAGGATGATGGTTTACCTTGTCTAACTACAGACTTACTGGCTTAGAGCCCTTGGCATTTCCTTCTCCCTCCTCCCTGAAACAGCACATAATATGTACTGCTCTGAAGGTGGTTTGATCATCCCATTCCAAAAGATCTTTCATATGGATTTCAGCAAAATGATATCTACAATATGTGTTATTTCACTACCTCTTTTCATAAAAACAGGATATCAAGTCTGCAAACAGATGTGCTTTCCCAGCTGAAACAAGAAGTGTGAAGAGAAGGAATAGGATTTCCTCAATACCAGATTTCAGGTGAGCTCTAAAGACCTGTGCATCAAAAGAAGGGTCTCATCATATAGTGAATATGTGACTGAATATTTTAACTTCAGGATTCCTTAAGTAAATTATGATTACTTTAGTTTTACTTACATGAGTTATGATTTCTAAAATGTACTTGTGGATATTGGGGAAATTTTAGTCACATGTGTTTATTCCATATGCTTCTTAAGCTTTATCAAGTGTCATTGACATTGTGAAAGGGATATTCGTTTGTTATTGCAAGTAAACTTTCACATGATACTTGTCCTGGTCCTATTCTTGGAATATTTTTACCTCTTTTTTACTTCCCTGACATCCCAAGTTCTTTTTTCTCATATTTCATGCCAAAAATCTTTTCTGATTGTATTTTCCTATAATGTTTTCTTATACCTAAAGTATTCATTAATTTGATATTCTTTCCCTGCTAATTGTCAATGTGGGAAACATACTGAAAGAGATACTTGGAACTTTCCAAAATTTTTGTCCCTCTAATTGCTATTCTAACAATTTTTTTTTTTATTAAATCACTACAGGGAGGAAAAGTACCTTTAAAACATGTGAAATAATAGAAATGATAGACAACCAACCTACTGGTAGGAAAGACTCTTCTAAAATCATGGCATTGGCAAGCTTAATTTTGTGAATGTCAATATTCCAAATAGATGCCTAGGGAATGAATGAATTGGGAATTCCATAAAATCACAAAATTTTAATTAATGTTAGGATTAAGTGCTAATCCAGCAAAAATCTGTGATAGTTTGAATTAAGGTAAAAATTAACCTAAACATGAACTCTTACCTGAGTTCATATAAAAAATGAATTGCATAAATGTGTTTCACATACATAATCTTTGAGACATCATGAAACTCAAAATTAATCAGATACTTCTGCAATTAGATTGTTGTAATAGAGAATATCTGTGTATGGAGTAGGATAATGTGTATATGAAACCAACATAGTAAATATTTTAATTGGAGACTATCACTAGTGGATCAGTCTAGGTTTCGTATGTAGAGAAATGAAGAAATTCATTGTTTTGGACAAATGTTTTACAGTCTCATATCTCATTCCCCACTACAGAGATCTCACACCCAAAAGAATTCCTTTAAATGTAATTATTTACAAGAAGATTCATCTCGCACATCCACAGTGAACAAACATGAATTCACTCACATGACAAAGAAATCCTATTTCAGGAAACCACCTCCAACAGTCCTCAGTGATCATTCATCTTTTAATCAACATAAGCATAATCAGCCCAGAAGTAAATCATATGAATGTTCCCAAACTGCTAAAAATCATATGCAATGCTCTGACCTCAGGCAATACAATGGAATTCCCACTGGAGAGAAACCCAATGAATGTCATATATGCGGGATAATTTTCAGTAGTTATTCCCACTGTCAATGAAATGAGAGAACTCACATTGGAGAGAGACCATATGAATGTCATCTTTGTGGGAAAGCCTTTGGTCACTCCTCTACCCTAAAACATCATGAGAGAACTCACACTGGAGAGAGACCATATGAATGTCATCTTTGTGGAAAAGCCTTTGGTCACTCCTTTACCCTAAAACATCATGAGAAAACTCACACTGGAGAGAGACCATATGAATGTCATCTTTGTGGGAAAGCCTTCAGTCACTCCTCTTCCCTAAAACATCATGTGAGAACTCACACTGGAGAGAGACGAATTGACTGTCATCCATGTAGGAAAACCTTCAGTAAATATGATCATCTTAAAGAAAATGAGAGAACTCACCCTGGAGAGAAACCCCATGAATGTCATCTATGTGGGAAAGACTTCAAGTCAATATTCTCATCTTAATATGCATGAGAGAACTCACACTGGAAAGAAACCCTATGAATGTCATCTTTGTGAGAAAGACTTCAGTCAATCCTCTTCCCTTAAAAAACATCAGAGAACTCACACTGGAGAGAAACCCTATGAATATCTTCTCTGCAGGGAAGCTTTCAGTCGACCTTCCTATCTTCAACAACATGAGAGAATTCACTGGAGAGAAATACTATGAATGTCATACTTTTAGGAAAGGCTTATTTCATCCCTCTTCCAATAAAAAATGAAAGAACTCACACTGGAGATAAAGCCTATGAATATCATCAAAGTGGGTAAGCATTCAGTAATTACTCTAATCTTAGATGACATGAGGCAACTCACATGGAGAGAAGCCCTATGAGTATCATCAATGTGGGAATGCTTTCAGTGGACATTCTGATCTTCAATGACATGAGAGAACTCACCCGGAGAGAAATCCCATCAATGTCATCCATGTGGGAAAGCCTTCAGTCACTCCTCTTCCCTAAAAATATTCAGAGAACTCACACTGGAGAGAGGCCATATGAATGTCATCTTTGTGGGAAAACCTTCGATCAGTCCTCTTCCCTAAAACATCATGAGAAAACTCACACTGGAGAGAAACCCTACGAATATCTTCTACACAGGGAAGCTTTCAGTTGACATTCCCATCTTCAACGACATGAGAGATCTCACACTGGAGAGAAATACTACAAATGCAATACTTTTGGGAAAGGCTTCTTTCATCCTTCTTCCATTAAAACATGAAAGAACTCACACTGGAGATAAACTCTATGGATATCATCAATGTGGGAAAGCATTCAGTAATTATTCTAATCTTAGATGACATGAGACAACTCACACTGGAGAGAAGCCCTATGAGTTTCATCAATGTGGGAATGTTTTCAGTCAACATTCCCATCTTCAATGACATAAGAGAAATCACACTGGAGAGAAATTCTATAAGTGTCACTTATATCTGAAAAACTTCAGTCAATTTTCTAACCTTAACCACCATGAGAGAACGCACACTGTAGAAAAATGGCATGAATGCTGTCTAAGTAGGAAACTATTCACCTGTATTTCTGCCCTAAGGCAACATTACAGTATTCATGCTTGACAAAAACCATAATATCATATGCATGGGAAAACCTTAATTTTTATGGCCTTAGACAATAGGAGATTACTCAAATGGAGAGAATCCCTATGAATGTCAACAATTTGAGATACTCATCAGTCAATATTATTTTAAATGTAACAACTCTCACTATAAATCTTTTTCATATTTAAGAGACTTCAGCTATAGATTTAACCTTTAAACATACCAAAGAACTCACATTCAGAAGATACATTGTTTTTAATGTGTTCAGAAATTCCTGTCATCGCCCATACTTTTTCAGATAATCTAATAAATTCATACTGATGAAAATCCATATGCATGTTATGTAGAAAAGCCCTTAATAGATAAATAATATACTATGTGAGAAAACACAAAATGTAAATATAATGGAATTGGAGAGTTTTTTTCTACCACTCTAATAAGCTAATTAGAAAAATCACATGTGAGGAATTCTACACCTGTACTCAATGTGGGGTTCTCTTAATCCTAATTTATCCTTTAAATTAAATAAGTGAACTCCAGAAGAATGAAACACTAGATCTGTAATCACTGTGCACTATCACTCCGTCAATCCTAAGCCTTAATGTGCTAAAGGAAACTCTGTTTAAAAATAACCAAAAAACATTAAATAAGAGGAAGAAGACTTCATTAGAAGGATGGAACTCCTTCAGGGATTTCCAGAAAATTCATTGTGTAGAGTGCAATGAAAAATCATGGGAAATCATTTACTCAGAGATTGAGATGTTGTGTGCACCAGTAATTTTGTTTCTCTGATGGATATTGTTTGAAGGGTTTGGGCAAATGATTGGGTATCTGATGGATGAGATTGTGAATATCAACTGGAAATTTTATAGGTTTGGGTATAGAAAAACTGATTTTGGAGTCATTCCCATAGAAATGAATGTAGTTCTCTGGTTGTCTTTCCTGGGTCAGTGATTATATATGTGAAGGGGAGGAACAGATATGGTCACTTTATTCCTAATATTAGATAAAACAATACTTCATCTCTGTGACTAGAATCTTTATCAGTTGGTGTGAGAACCATACACACAGTAGTTCACTGTGTCAGGCAGAGGTCCAGATCATTCCCACTTTCCATTGCTAATTTCCCAGTAGGAAGTATCCTGGAAAAATGCACTGCAATAATCATCTTGTTAATAACATATCTAAAAGATTCCAAAACCTTCCATACCCATAGGCAATGACATTATGATGGTTGAGATTTGGAAATTCTGTCCTTGACATTAATTATAAAATCATTAAGTTCCAAAGCATGCAAATATGGAAACTTTACAGCAAGTTCTTTAAGAAAACAAATCAAAATTTTTAATATATATTAGTAAAGAATACAATCTATGCAAAGTGTATTGTCAATGGTATTTGGCATAATCACATAATTCTGTATTCATGACTTCAATCATTATTAGAACATTTTCATTATTTCAATAATAGTAATAAACAAAAAACAAAAACAAACAAAAATTAATCACCTGTCAATCCCTCTATGGTTCCCCTGATGGACATAGCTGCTCTTTTTTGCTATTCTTGCATATTTATTTATTTTAAAGAAGTTTAATTGAGAAATAGACACATACGTTACAATCTATCCTAAATGTGTAATCAATGGGTCTTTATATAATCAAAATGTTGTGCCTTCATCACCAAAATAGTTTTAGAAAAATTTCATTCCTCCATAAAAAAAAAAAGTCATGAAATGGATGTGGCTCAAGTGATTGGGCACCCATCTACCAAATAGGAGGTCCAGGGTTTGATTCCTGGGGCCTCCTGGTGAAAGACAAGCTGGCCTTTGTGGTAAGCTGGCCAATGCAGTGTGCTTGCCCATACAGGAGAACTGACCCTTGCAGCATTGCTGGCCCACATGGAGTGTTGGCCTACACTGAGAGCTGATACAGCAAGATGATGCAACAAAAAGAGACACAGAGTAGAGACAATAAGAGATGCAGCAGACCAGGGAGCTGAGGTGGCACAAGAGATTGAACACCTGTATCCCACTCCAGAAGGTCCCAGGATCAGTTCCTGGTGCTGCCTAAAGAAAAGACAAGCAGACACAGAACACACAGAGAGCAGATAGCAAGCACAAAATAATGAGGGAGGGTGAAATAAATAAATCTTTTTAAAAACTTCTGTTGGAGGGATCTGAAAATAAAATTAAAAAAAGAAAACTCTACACCTCTTAGCAGTCATTTCACAATCATCTATCCTGTCACACTTTACATTACTAATCTAAATTCATCCTTATAAATTGATTTATAGTTGCGTATTAAATAAATAGAATCAAACAATTTTGAATTTATTTTTGTATCGGGTGTGATAAAATGGTCTACATATTTTTTGTTATACTTTTAAAAATTATTTTTTAAACCTATAGACAACAGAAATGTTACATGAAACATGTAGGGGATTAACATATACCCCACTCACTACCCCTCCCACACATTCCCACATTAACAACATTGTTAACTAGTGTGGTACATTTGTTACAATTGATGAACACAGATTGGAGCATTGCTACTACATGTGGATTATAGTTTACATTATAGTTTAAACTCTGTCCCAAACATTTGTGTAAGTTAATAAAAGATATATAATGGCCTGTCATTCAGGACATGTCATTCAGGACATGTCATTCAGGACAATTCCAATGTCCCAAAATTGCCCCCATTTTACACCTATTTTTCCCTCTGCCATCATTCATTGCCCAATACTGAGGATTCTGAGTTCTTGATGCCCACTCCACCTATAATTGAGAGGGGATTTAGCTCCTATCAGGCAGATGGATGAGACTATCTTGCTTGTAGTTGTATATACTCTCTGTTCCTTTGGATGGTTAGTGTACATCATCATTTCCTGTTAGTTGTCCTGAGTGAGTCCAATGAACTGGTGAGTTGGTGCTGCAACCCTGTTGAGATTCATGAATGAACTGGCAGATGGAAAGCCCAAAGATTTAAGTCTCTTGGACAAAAACTATCAACTCTAGTACTAACTATAGGTTCAAATAGAAGGGGCAGAACTGAGTCCAGCTCTGTCACACTGGGGAGCATAAATTCCAAAGTAAGGACTGTTGGCAGAACACCAAACTCCTGGGCTGTCTGCCCTGCCCATAGTGTATGGATGACTCCAGAGTCCTCAGTAGCCTCACTATTTGAGGTCATATCTACTGTGGCAGTCAATGGGAACCTCCTGAGATGTGCATAAATGTAACCTCCAGGATGACTTCCCAACACACTTTGAAGTCTGATAGCCATATAAACTCATTGCATTTATCATTTCCTCCTTTTTTTCAAGGTCTTTTCCCAGTAGCATTGCTAGCTGGTGCTTGATAATAATCCCTTGGTGCCAGGGAGGCTCATCCCAAGAAGTCAAATCCCATGCCAGTGGGAAGGTAATGCATTTATATGCTGAGTTTGACTTTGAGAGAGGGGCCACATTTAAGCAACACGGAGGCACTCTGGAGGTAACTCTTAGGCAACTTAGAATACTAGGTTAACTTTCAATTTCAAAAGAAAGGATTCATAAGTACAGTCATCAATATCAAGGGCCCATCACTGGCCATTTCTACTTCACTAGTCAATGCTCTTGTACTTAGGGGTTCTTGCTGTCCCATTAGCAAATGTGGCAGAACTCACCAAGATTGGAATTGAATATTCTTTCAGTTATTGTGTGGATCTCAACCCACCATGACAATGCCTTATGAATATTGGAATTCATTCATATGTCTTATAAATATGCCCCAGGTGAACTTCATCCCATGCATCCCACATCATTGACACCCTGCACCAATGACCCTCTCCTGCCATAGTTGTAACACTTCTGTTATCCAAAACTTCATTAAAAATGAAGCCAACATAACTGAATAAAATTAATAAGGAAATGAAATAATAATGGTAGTTTTAAAAATGGCAAAAAAAACATAAAAAATTAAAAAGAACTTGAAATAATAA
>JAQZBX010082779.1:10000-13475 GCA_029593785.1 Cabassous unicinctus | reverse complement strand
TATATTCAGTGGGGAAGCGTGTGTGGCTCAATCGATAGAGCCCCCGTTTACCATATGGGAGGCCCCGGGTTCGCTTCCTGGGGCCTCCTTGTGAGGGCAGGCCGGCCCGCGCAGCCCGGTGGGCTGATGCAGCAAGACTTCACAACAGGAAGCGGGTGTGGGTCAATCAATAGAGCCCCCGTTTACCATGTGTGAGGCCCCAGGTTCGCTTCCCGGGGCCTCCTTGTGAGGTCAGGCCAGCCCGCGCTGCGCGGTGGGCTGATGCAGCAGGACCTCACAGCAAGGGGGAGATAAGCAGACACGGAGAAGACACACAGCGAATGGACACAGCAAGCACAAGCAGCAAGGGGGGGATAAATAAATAAATAAATAAATTTTAAAAAATATTCAGTGAAGAGGGTGTGGAGAAATAAGAACACTCATTCATTGCTGGTGGGAATGTAAGATGGTGCAGCAACTGTGGAAGACCGTTCTGAGTTCCTCAGAAAGCTAGGTATAGAATTACCATATGACCTGGCAATCTAACTACTAGGTATACACCCAAAATAACTGAAAGCAGGGACTTGAACAGATGTTTGCACACTGATGTTTACAGTGGTATTATTCACAATTGCGAAAAGATCGATGCAGCCCAAGTATCCATCAATAGATGAATGGATAAACAAAATGTGGTATATACATGCAATGGACTACTATTCAGCATTAAAAAAGAAAGAAGTTCTGATTCATGCGACAACATGGATGAACCTTCAAGACATCATGTTGAGCGAAATAAGCCAGATAGCAAAGGACAAATATTGTATGGTCTCACTGATAAGAATCAATTAGAATAAGCAAACTCATAGAGTCAGAAACTAGAAAATATATGTTACGAGGGGCTGGGGTGGAGGTACAAAATGGGGAGTTAATGCTTAAATTGTACAGAATTGCCTTTAGGTTGATTGTAAAGTTTTGGTAATGGATGGTGGTGATGATAGCACAACTTTGTGAATATAGCTAACAGCACTGAATTATATATGTGAGTATGGTTAACAGAGGAAATTTTAGGTGATATATATGTTACTAGAATAAAAATTAAAAGAAAAAACAGGACTGTAAAACACAATGAACCCTATTGTAAACAATGGACTATAGTTAGTACAATTACAAAAATGTGCTTTCATGAATTATAACAATTGTACCTCACTAATGCAAGGTATTAATACTAGGGTGGTATATGGGCTCTGTATTTTGTGCATAATATTTCTGTAAACATACAACTTCTCTAACAAAAAAAAAATTTAATTCAGTGAATCACTACAATACCATAGAATATCTAATTTTATAAAAATGTTAAATCTTTATGGTTTTTAAAAGTATGGAGCATATATATAACTTATAATAGCAATAAATTAATTATATTTTAAATTGATGGATTTAAAATGTAGTTTGAAACAGAACACAAGGTATAATATAGGAATGTATAGAAACAAAAAGTGAAAGCATCTACCCCCAATGCCTTCAAACGGCATGAACCATTATTCAATGTTTATTTTTCCAGATGTTTTTCTTGCACTACAAGCATAGAGATGTGTATATTTAACTTTCTTCCTTTCTCTTTCTTTTTTAAAAAAATGGATAATACATATTGTTCTGCAATTTGCTTTTTTCACTCAACAATATATGAAGACAACCTTTTCATGAGACCATCACATTTTATTTAACTGTTATCCAGTTGATAGACATTCAGGTTATTTCCAAAATTTTAGTCTTCCAAATACTATCTTTTCATTTATTGTGTACTTCTAACTCATGAGGTTATATTATGTATCACTTGAAGTATCTTAAAACCTTATTATAAATGTTTTCATCATAAAATAAAGTTCCTGATAAATCAATTCAATTTTTTAAAATTGATTGAATTTTGGATATCATTGGGGAGGGGTTAAGCATGAGAGATTATTGTAAGGTGGTTTCACCCACAAAATTGTTCTGCTGATTTATTCTAAGGATATTGTAGCTCTGTTTCCATGTATTTGATAAAACAGGTTAACCCCACAAGGGAGAGGGGAAAAAAAGGCCTAACTAAGGTCAATATCCTGAATAAAGATAATATCTTACTTTCAAATGGAAGAAAGGCAATTAAAAATATTTTCTATCTACATTGTCATGAGCCATATATGTAATTAATTTTTTAGGCAGTTGTCAGTTGATATTCAAAGTAAGAGACACTTTATGATTCAGTTCTTCTATTCATCTTGCCACAGTGGCTTTAGAATCATTTCAGCATGTGAAAAACTTTGACCTATCCTGGTTCTCTCTTGATGAAGGGAATTATCATCATTGCTATTATGTTACGATGCATGCTCTTATGAGTAAGTTGAGCCACCTCTGGGCCACTGGACCAGAGTAGGTTGGCCTCCGAGAATGAACAGACTAAACTATAGCTTCAGTCCAAGAATATGGAAACTGACAACAAATTATTGCTTGTGGTCTACTTCCAGTTTCAAGTGCAAACATACGAAAGTTTATTTTAAATTTGAGCCCATCAGACATTTAGTAATATACATCAAAGAAGAAGTGAAGGCTTCCCATGTTTATTATTTCAATATGTTGTCTGTTCTAATAAAGTAGAAGAATGCATATGAGAGACCATGTAGTAGAAATACTCTAGTTCCACAGTTTGGCCTTAAATATATACATATATTTGTAAATTAATCCAAAACACATTGCCGTGGTTCCAATTCCTCTGAAAGCTGATTGTTTTCCATCCCTTTTTTAATTTTAGAAATATAGTGGCTGACTGCCAGAATCACTCTCAGATAAACAGTCCACTCCATGTATAAAAGGGGCATAGAATCACGAATGTTCAAAAACCACAGAATGTTACTTAAATAAGTTAAAGTTATTATGATCTTCCCTATTAATTAAAAAAAAAAGCCATCTGTGCAAGGTGAATTTTGGTAAGATCCCAGTTTTTTTTTTTAATGATTGTGTAGTGAATTTGCAACTGCTTTCAGAGTGAAAGTGTAGCTCAGGGATTCCCATGATAAAATGCATTGTTTATGTAATTCTGTGGTCATTTGATTAAATTTCCAATAAAACAGGGGAAAGAATTCATGTTATATCAATGAGAATTTGCAGTTGAACTGAAAGGAATTGGCTCTTGAGTAACATCACCTTTCTATTCGTCTACTTCCTTAGCATCCTAAACCTTGATTTCATCTAAACCTTTCTAGTTCTGTCTCTCTGTCTCTCTCTCTCTCATACACACACACATACACACACACACACGCTTTGCCAGAACTGTCTTGGGCAAAGGCATCACAACAGTGAGCAAGATTAAATACACAAAAATGATAGAAAACTGCAAAATAAAACAGCACTCTGAAAGACGTTACCAATATAGATCTATACACTGCTATGATGCATCCTTATTTTTATTTTTGTTTTTTGCTATTTGCAGAATTTACTTCCATGGAGCAAATAACCTATA
>JAQZBX010082779.1:0-5000 GCA_029593785.1 Cabassous unicinctus | reverse complement strand
TTAGCAACCAATGTTAGAAATAATCTTAATGGGCTTTTCCAATGTATTTAGAGTAGGGAGTAGGCAAAAAGTGATGATATAATGAGATAAAAATGTGATTTCAGAAAAGGAGTGGAATTTATGTCACTAGATGATTTCTTTTCCTATTGTTAACTCTCAGAAATCCATAAATAATAACTCAACTAAGGTGTTTGTTTTTTTTTCAATGGTGATAACCAAATCTTCAATGTAGGCACTTCACCACCAAAGCTCATCATAAGTGGGAAGACTGGCTTTCTAGCATGGTTGGTTGGTGGAGAGCCACATCAACTGTAAAACAACCAAAGTGCAGGCATCAGGAGAGAAGCAAAGAACCAAATATCCTCAATCTGAATAACATCACAATGGAGAAGCAAATATAGTGTCATTTGACTCAACATTGATTAAAGCTCTAAGGATAATATAGCATGATGGGTAAGAACTCAGGCTTGTGAACCAAACCCCAGGGGGATAAAATCCTGGCTCTACCATTTGTTAGATGTTTTGCTTTGGGCAATTTTTTTAACCTCTATAGCCTTGGTTCTCTCGTCTGGAAAGTGGGGACAGTAGTCATATATATCTCATATGGTGGTGAGATTTCAATGAAATACTGCATGTCAAGCACTCAGCATAATGCTGGCACACAAAATAAATGGTAGCTATTGTTCAAATAATTAAAAATGTAAAAATTATAAAAACGGAAGAGAGACATGGAAATTGTATACAATGATATAAATAAAGAAGTCATTAAATAGATTACAAACTGGAATGGAGATTTCTTCCAGGGTGAAGAAGGCATATTTAAGGAGAAATAAAATTTTAGTGCAGACAACTTGCTGTGCATAGCTTCTATATTAAACAAGAATAGGCTTTTGTAGTTTCTTAGGTGATCATTTTTTGTCATTCTTTGATGCCAGAGAGGTAAGATTAAGGAGCCCTAGGAGGTAAGTGGCTTCAAATAGCTGTGAAGATTAGGCATTTTCCGGGAAAGTTTGTGTATTAACACTGATATTTTCTCCAGAGGCAGACTTACCAGCATTCACTGCAAAAAAAAAAAAAAAAAAAAAAATTATTTTTTAATGAGAAATTTCTTGCTTTTGTATAATTTGTTGGGTTGCATTCATAGGTCTTTGACAGTAGTAATCATTGAAATATGACAAAGTACTTCACATTGATAATTAAAATCTCTTAAGCTAAAAATACCATAAAAACAATCATGAGTTTTCCATGTTCTCATGTAACTTTCTTTAATGCTGTATAAGAATTTAATATTCATTTTTAAGTTCATATTTCCAGATTAATTTTAAAAGGGAAAAAATTGAACTTTAAAAACTCATATATTACTGCAGTAATTATAGTCTACAAACAAAATCCACAGGGTGACTTGTTGGCAGAATACAGGTATGCTAGGAATAAAGGACTGACTTTCTTGGTAGAAGGCTGTCTCCAGGGCTCCAAGTAAAAAAAGCATGTAACTTAAATTTCAAAGAACTTTACAGTCGAAGGTGGTTCAGAGGTTCCTTTGTGTAATAGATAAAATGTCCTTGTGTAGCCTGTCAAACTGAAGATATTAAATATCTGTGTCCTGTTTGCCCCACCTTCGCATCAATGGTCTTACAACAATCTTTCCAGGTCTAACAGCTTTGAAGAGTTGAACACCCACTTTGTAAAACTTTCTCATGGAAACCATCAGTTTTGCTTTGCCTATTTAAATTTGGCCACATTGATCAATTTTTCTAGAACATGTAGGAGCTTTTTCAGTTAGGACTAAAGGACTGTGCAGAGAAAAAGCAATGTCTTGGGCATCAGCTTCCCTTTCTAGCCCTCTTTAGGAAGGCTCATTCACTACTGACTTGGTTTTCTTATGTGTGAAATGGAATGATGCTAAGACAAAAGGAGAATTTGAGTGCAAAAACATGTTGAAGGTTAAAAGTACTCTGAAAATAAAAGGTAGTGTTGCTAGAAAACCTCCCAGCCCTGATTACAATACAGACTGGAACAGGGTGGCAACCTAAAGAAAGCAATCATTTTCCTCCGGAGTCCACCAGCCCATATAGATTTGGATGCCCACATGCTGCCACCACGGCTGCTGCTGCTGCTGCTGCTGCTTCTGTTTTGACTGCTTACTCTTGAAGGACAATAATAGTGTTCTAGGTGGGTTTCAAGACAGGGAGTCAATTTCACGCCC
Organism: Cabassous unicinctus; assembly: GCA_029593785.1. Lineage (NCBI taxonomy): Eukaryota > Metazoa > Chordata > Mammalia > Cingulata > Chlamyphoridae > Cabassous > Cabassous unicinctus. The sequence continues at coordinate 2,794 of JAQZBX010082779.1, read as the reverse complement.
TGTGTCAGTGAATCCCCCATCCCGTTTTGAAGCCTAATTAGTAGGCGGCAGAGTAAGTAAGAAAAGGGGTTGTACTTCTTTACAGCAAAGTCAAGTCATTTTCATAGGTGTGTATGTTGTCATTCCACAGCAAGGAAAGACATTGTATTATTAGGACATTGAGAGTAAGCAGGGAATAGAGTAAAATAATTTTGAAGTAAACATATGGACTAATTGGCCAGTGGTGCAAGAAATCTAAATGAGGTACAGAGACAGCTGGACACTTTTATCTCAAGAGAGAAAGGATTGAAGGATAGAGTGATAAACCAGGGAGGTGGAGTTGAGATAAACCTAAAGGGAACAAGCCTGCTAGACTAAATATCCTCTCTGCTCAGCAATTTCCACTGCTGCCATTTGTTAAACACATAGCTGCCGTCTTCAGTGATTATTTCCAAGTAACATCTATGTTTCTGAATAAAAACCCATTTGAATCTCAAGTCAGATTTGCCAGGTGCTAGATTCATTGTCAGCATTTAATGTGCTGAAACTGCCGATGCTGAGGAAATGAATACAAAGAAGCATGCTTTTGAGCTCCAGTTTGGTGTGCTTGAGGTGATATGCTTCTCTCTCAGATTGCTTCCTACACCAGAAAAATATAGTGGCCGGTGGAAGGAGGCAGAGAGACCAAGGGGTGTAGTTCCCACTAGCCCGATGAGGTCTTTTGCTAAATCGGAGCATTTTCTTACCAACAGTCATTCAAAGAGTGAAAGAACTAAGTTTGTGTCAGCAGGACGGTTTCCATTCTCTTTCCCTCTCTACCACTGGTTCAAATCCTCCTGTCCCCATGGCATGATTATCACTTCTGGGGGACCCACAATTCTTTCTGAGAAGAAAACCAAAAGGAGGTGGGAGGAGAGATTAAAGGAAGTGAAAAGAGAAACACACGATTAATGTTTAACCAGAGGGATTGCCCTGAAATTTAAGTGGATTTCATTTTGTTCTGTATACAGCAGACATAACTAGGGGTGATGAGGGCATCAACACATGGCATGGCAATTTTAAATAAGAGGGAATGTTACCACATTTTCCCGTTTCACTTCCTACAGCAGGTTCACGATATTCCCACGCTGATCCAAAAATTGGAGATATGTTTCATACCTAGGTAGCTGTGTCTCCAATCCATTGCCCTGTCAGATCACCATTTGTAGACACCTTCTCTTCTGTAGAGACGGGAGTAACATTTCCAGAAATTTAGATTCAGTCCAAATTTGGGCAAGCAGCTCAGACTCAGCAAGAGCCTTTTAAAAGTGGTAAACAAAAGGAGTAGAGGGGGAAATAAAGGAAGGGGATGCCAGCAAGGGGACTCAAAGGGGAGGTTTGCTGCAATCCTTTACATTCAGTTATACCAGCTCCTTTGTGCTTTTCCCTTTCGTTCTGCAAAAAAAGAATGAAATATGGTTTTCATAGCAAGCTGGCAGCATTATCTCAGGATGCATATTTCTTCACTAGGTTGGAATGCCAATAAGGGGAGGAAAAAAGTTCCTCGTTTAGAGGAAAGTACAGTGTTACAGAGAAAACACAAAACAACAAAAAAGGAATGCAACAAGTTTCTGAAACAGTTCCAAAAAAAAAAAAAAATGCCCCTTTAAGAAAATATTTAAATGAGACCCCCTTTTTTTTAAAGATAAAATTTCTCATGATGAAAGTTATTTTCAAAAGCCTCTAAATATGGAGACAAATTTGGCCAAACGTAGAGTATTTTTTATATTTGAAGATTTTTAGAATTAACTCCCTCTCTTTCATTGGTGAAGACAATAAACTCCACAGACAAATCCTGCATTAGGCACAAGGCTCTACCTACTTCTGTACTTCATTATACCAGTATTTGGAAGAGAGACAAGGTTTGCTCAAATAAGTCCTTTGTCCATCTCAGTGGCATGATTGCCATAGTTTCTCAAAATAACAGAAATAAAAATCTATGTATCAGTGGGTTGCATGATTTTAAAGTAGGATAATATTGACTTATCTATTGACTTATTTTGAAGAAGGAAGAAAATGAAGATAACATGTAGAAAATATTACAAGGTTATGCTATAGCATCTGGTTCACTATGTATTTCCTAACCTCAGTCACAGATAGATAAAGTAGAAGTCATATTTTAAATAGCCATTAAAAAAAATAAAAGGAATTCTCAAATTACACTGTTATTTCCAGAAAGCAGGGGGCTTTTAAATGCAAACTTTAAACAGAGCCCCTAAATCAGCAGCTGTTAAAAGAAAAGTAGACGATTGATCAGAATATACCAATACCATGTTGTTTACTTACATTTGTGCCTTTTCCGGTAAGTTTTTTTCCCCTCATTTCTTCATTTACCCACTATATCGAGTGTTTTTTAATTCTTTAAAAAAATTTATTCTCAGAGAACTAAGTACTTTATGAATAGTCTTTAGACCAGATACTTATCCACTTCACTCATTCATTCATGCATTCATTCATGGAGAGCAGCCTTCTAGAAATTACTTAATTGAGACTCTGCTCTGTTAATGAGTAAATGTAGGCCCTATTAACCTTATGATCTTGAGGACTTGTTTTGTTGTTGCTGTTCTTTCCATTGTGTTGGATTTTTCAAGTATGAGAGAGAGAGTGCGCGCGTCAATTAGGTGGCACTTCCCAGTGCTTGCTCCAAGAATTCTATCCAATTTACAATATTCAGAACTATTCCCTTTATCCCTTAAACAAGAAATATAATTTTTAATCTGCAAAATTATTAGAAACCTGGATTGAAAAGTACATGGGACCTTGGTTTCTTTTTCTT
>JAQZBX010082777.1:0-13477 GCA_029593785.1 Cabassous unicinctus | reverse complement strand
CAAAAGGACAATGCAACAACGATGAAGAGAATCCAAAGGGACCTCAATGAATGAGAGATTTCAACAAATTTCTGCAAGATGAAAAGTGGATAGAGACTTTCAGTTCTGGAAGTATGGTAGATTGAATATTCTGAAAGGCCCTGCTGCTAAAACTAAATCCTGCATATATTACAACACACAGGACTTTAAAAGCATTTCTGAGCTCACAAAAAAGTGAAAGAAATTGCCGAGTGCCAAAAGCCCTCAAAAAGAAGGAGAAAGGAGGAAGAAGCCGAGAAGAATAAGAGGAAGAGAGGGAGGGAGCAAGAGAACGGGAAGCAGGGGAAGGGCAGAAAAAAAAGAAAAGGGGAGCAATGATCAATAAAAAGTAATTTCATCCTTCATGCCATATATATGTTTTTTATAACCCCAAGCTATGGAATTTTGCATAAAAAGAACAGGACATACAGGAAAGCTGGGATTGGGGAAAACACCAAACTTGTACAATCTCACAAAAACTTAAATATAACAAAAGCAAATAAATACATACATAAATTCTACGGCCATTTTAATATTCTAATAAATACTACAGTAAATATAGACAAAACATATAAAGTTTTCCAGCTGTGGTGAAATGTTGTAGCTTCTGAGTTTTGGAGAAGAGGTGGAAGGAAAGACATCATTCTTAGGCTGAAACATGACACCAGGGGTGGAGGGTTGAGCCTCATTGTCTGCATTTCTTTCTTCTGGCTTAAAATAGAGACTCTACCTTTGTCATTTTACAGTTTCTTCCTTACATGAAAAAAAAAAAAGCATATGCACAGCTCCAAATGCGGTCAGACACCACAGTGCCACCTTGCCGTTCTGAGCATAGTCATTAGCTGCAGTCCATGCAAACGCTTCCCAATCCCAATGAGCACAGACGGTAGCTGGGATTTGTTCTGCTTGCCTTTCTTTTATTTTCACAGATTCGCTTCTTATGGAATGCAACGCTGACTCCTTTGTCTCCTGGATGTCACATGTTCTCTCACTTCTTTAAAAATTATTTTAAGCTTCTCCTCAATACTTTAAACTTTTCCTTTTTTGTTCAACACTTTGAGTCACATAACCTAAATGTTTACTTGCATTTGGGATGCTGTCTTAATTATTTTTATTAAAAAGAGTACACAAACTTGGTAGAACAGAACAATACATGCTTGTAGTATAAGTATATATGGATAAGTTGGGGCAGGAGAGAGAAGTTGAGGGGCGTGTGTATGCGTGTGTGCCACATATCCCTCCTCCATGAGACACTATATTCAGCAGCGTGGCTTATTTCCCTGCCCACTCCCCCAACCCCCCGGTGTTTCTCTAAAGCATAGTGTCTATGTGAAAAGTGGTGGGTATGCCACCATGATTTCTCATTTTGTTGCCTTGCTTATCTATTTGTATATAAAAAATTCACATTATAAGCAAAACAAAGAGATTGTAATGATGCAAAAGGTAAGTTAGTACCAAAGACAAATGGTAATAGCAGCTCTGCAATCTAGAGACTAAGCCTTAGGCCCATGGCAAGGTAAGTAAGCTAAATCTAAGATACATCCATTGAGCTAGGACTTTTAAGAAGGCTAAAATATCCTTGATAGCATCCCTGGCTCCTGGAGGAAAGCAACCCAAATTTAAGTCATCAGGATTCCCACAAGTCAATCTTTTTCATGAGCATAGAGGCATAAATTCTAAACAAAATATTAGCTAATCTAATTCAGTAATATTTTAAAAAGATCATATATCACAATCAGGTAAGGATTATTCTAGCAATTGAATCAATTCATGTAATCCACCACATTAACAACAAGAAAGAGGGTGTAGATCATATGGCCATATCAATAGGTACAGAAAAAGTATTTGATTAAAAACTCAGCAAACTAAAACTAGACGTAAACTTCCTTAACCTGATAAAGTGTATCTATATAAAAATCTATAGCAAACATATCACATCATAGTGAAATATTGAAAACATTCCCCATGAAAATGGAAATGAGATGAAAATGCCTTTTATTCATTACTGCGCTGATTCCAGCCAATGTGACAAAGTAAGGAAAAAAAACTGCAAGATTTGGGAAGAAAGAAATAATACTGTCATAATTAACAGATATTATAGTTGTGTACATAAAAAATCTAAAAGAATCAAAAGGCAAATTATGAGATTTAGTAAGTATATGTATACTTACATGTATACTTACATGTATAAAACACTGCTATTTCTATATGCCAAAACAATCAAATAGAATATGAACATTTTTAAATGACCCCATTTATAGTAGCATCAAAAAAATCAAATTACCAGGTAAATGCAAATTAAAAACATACTACTAAACCACTATTCACCCACCAGAATGGCTGTAATGAGATGCCAGATGATACATTGCTGGCAGGAGTACAAATTAGTACAACTTTGGAAAACTGGCACTATCTAGTAAAGTTGTATCTAAACCTGCTCTATGACTTAGTGTTTCCTCTTGGAGGTATATACCCAACAGAAATGCATCAAATTCTTCAAAATTCATCAAATTCATCAGTTAATTGCAGTTCAAATCATAATGCCCAAAGATTGGAAATACCCTAAATATCCATTAAAATTAGATTGAATAAATGAAATACTATACAGCAACAAAAAAGGAACGAACTATTAGTACAGCAACAATAGGGATAAATTTCACAAGCATAATATGGAACAAAAGAAGCCAACTACAAAAGAGGCCATACTGTACAGTTTCATTTACATAAAATTCAAAAGCTGGCTAAACTCATCTAGAAAGTTAGAAGTCAGGATAATGGTTACATTGGATGGAAAGTAGTAAGTGGAAGGGAGCACAAGTGGACTTTTGGGTTTGGTAACATTCTATTTCTTGATTTAGGTTACAGAAGTGTATTCACTTGGTGAATACTTATCAGGATTGAATTAATATTTTCTGTACTTTTAAAAGTATAAATAAATTCATTAAAAATTTTTTTAAACAGTAAGAAAAGGAAGCGGGTGTGGCTCAGTGGATAGAGCCCAAGTTTACCATATGGGAGGCCCGGGTTCACGTCCCGGGGCCTCCTTGTGAGGGCACGCCGGCCTGAGCGGTGCGGTGGGCTGATGCAGCAACCTCACGGCAGGAAGCGGGTGTGGCGCAATGGATAGAGCACCCGTTTACCATATGAGAGGCCCCGGGTTCGCTTCCCAGGGCCTCCTTGTGAGGGCAGCTCGCGCGGCGCCGTGGGCTGATGCGGCAAGACCTCACAGCAAGGGGGAGATAAGCAGACACAGAGAAGACACGCAGCGAATGGACACAGCAGCACAAGCAGCAATGGGGGGGATAAATAAAATAAAATAAATAAATCTTTAAAAAAAAATAAAATAAAATAAAAATAAACAGTAAGAAAAGGTAAAGATAGAGCCAAGAGAAACTGGGAGTGAAAGAATATAAATACAGAAGGGAGCAATAATGTTTTCATCTTAAAATGTGGGGCATCAATAGGTATTATGCATAGAACAAGAAGTACGGGCTTAACTATTTTGAGGCCTCAAAGGCAACCAAAAGAGAAACCAAGATAAGTGATAAAATTATAGAATGGGGGTGTAGGGAGGAAGGGGGTGAAGTAATGAACTAAATCCTCACTTGTCATAGTGTAAATTAATGGTCAATGCCTAAACTAGATACAGGGAAAATGTCAGTATAATTATATTATTTAGCAATATGAAGGCATTTCCATTAGCCTTTCTGTGTAACACACTAACCCAAAAATTTGTAACTTAAAACAACAACAGCTTTGTGGGTTGCCTGAGAAGTTCCTTTCTCGATTTTTGCTTGGGCTCACCATGGGCTACATTCAGCTGGAGGGTCATATGGACTAAAAAAGCCAAGATCACTTCATATCTGGTCAAGGGTGCTCATCCACATGACCTCTCATTCTTCCGTGGGTGAGAGCAGCTTCCTTAAGTGATGGTCTCAAGTCAGCATTCCAAAATATCAAAGGCAAAAGCTGCAAAACCGCCTATGGCCAACCCTCAGAAGCTGCAAGACGTCACTTCTGCTTCATGCTGTTGGACAATGGCAGTCATGAGGCCAGCCCAGGTTCAAGGGGTGCCTCTTGATGGAAGGAATGGCAAGGCGGTGCTACAGAGATGTGAACATAACAGGATAGGGGGAATTTGTGGTCATATTTGCAATCCACGAAAGGCAGCCCGCTGTCCATGATTATTTTCATTTCTCTCACATACAAAAGAAACGAAAACAGAAATTAAAATTGGTTGTCTCTGGGAAATAGACCAGAGGGTAAGGAAAGAAGAATGGGAGCAGGTTTTTTTGTTTGTTTGTTTGTTTTTGTTTTTCAATTCTAAGCCCTTCTGTTTAAACGCATGCACTATAAAATTTAATGTTTCTTATGTTATATAAAGTTCAGTACATAAAAATCCCTTGTTCTGAACAGCAAAACTAGAAAGGCAACTTCCCCTACACTCACTTAATAAATGCTGAGCAATATTCACTGAATATGGATTTTTAAAAGCATAAGATCATCCAAGCGCTCAGAACCCTCATTCTTCAGCTTTTTCCTGCCTATCCCATAGCACTAAGGAATCAATTTAAAAATGTGATCGTATATGTGAACAATGCTTTTTAAACTGTAAAGATTTCATGACTCACTATGCATTATCCATTGCTACTGTCTCTGTGTTGTGCCCAGCACTTTATTAAGCTGTTCAGAGGCCACAAAAGATCCAGAAAATAAGGTTCCTGCCAGCCAAGAATTAACAGTGTAGGTGAGGAGACAAGCTGACACCCATAAAGCAATTACAGGACATTCCCACAGACTGGAAGGGCCCGTGTAGGCAGGGACAATCACTCTCTTCATTCGTTGCAGCCTCAACAGGACCGCACCCAAAACAGAGCCTTGATAAATAGGCATTAATGGAGGGATGGATCAATTACGTGGCAGCCCATAATTCAGAGCCTGCACACAGTACCGATTGTGGTACCAATTCAGGTACTGCACACAGTACCTGCAGTGAGTGCAGGAAGCATCAGAGAAGGGAAGGTCAGAGGAGCTGGTTATACTCAGCTCAGGCACTGAGGCTACGCCTCATTTCCCGTCAGGATATGACAAAAATCACAATGTCATGATGGGGAAGATGAATATTCCAGCCTGAAGGAGCCCAATAAAGGAAAGACTCTTGCAGCAGCGAGAGTGCAAATGAGCTTGGGTGGAAGCAGAGAAGTGGAAGTGAAGGGTTACCTTCCAACAGACTGTAGGGTTTATGGAACCCCTGGCCTTCTGCCCCTGTGGCCGCTGGGGCAGGTGTAGGATGAAGGGTGGGGCAGGCAGATGGAATGGAGATGGACAGGAAGCACTCTGGGCATGGGGAGAAGGAAGGAAGATATAAATCCACCTCCAGCAGGTGGCAGAGGGAGCCCCAGTCACAGGGGCTGCTGGTCTCCAGATAGAGTCCGCCTTTCCCTGGCACTTTATTCAGTGCCCAGTCCATATTAGAATGAGTTGGGAAAACAGAGTTCAATCGGACATTCTCCCACTCACCAGGACTTTAGGGCCTTTTACAGGGGGAGAGACAATCAGTTGCATAAGTAACGAGGGGCCTTGGAGGAAGCAACATGCCAGAATGGTGAAAAGCCAGGGCCCTGGGCTCAGGCACACCTGGCTTCCCATCCCGGTTCCAGGCAAGTTAACCTTTCTAAGGCTCAGTTTTCTCATCTGAGACCAGTCCCTGCCTGGCAGGTTGTGAGGATGAAGTGAGACCATCCATGTTCTCTCATCCCCAGAACTCGATGACTGTTAGCACTGTTGATGAGAGTCACAGCTGTGAGGCCAGGGAAGCATGCATGGAGGTGGCAGCTTTTGACCGGAGCTTGAAAAGGAATGGAACCTAGACATGCAGAGCTGGGCAAGCAAGGCAGCTACATGACTAAACCCCAGTGCAAGAAAACAGTGGGTGGAGGGAGCCAAGAAGCTTTCCATTTGACTGGCTGTGGAGGGTGCAAGGGAGCTAGGTCAGGAAAGGCAGATGGCAGATGGTGTCCTGGAGTCGGTGGCTAGATGGTGAAGGTTTTGAGTAGGGACGTGCCCCCTAAGAAGCGAGTGCTGGGGGAAGCTCTTTGGCAGGGCTGGGGTTGGGGACGCTGGTCAGGAGGAGCTGTGTGGGCTCAAGAGCAAACCCAGGAGACTTTCAACACCCCAGGGGTGACTTTCAAAAGATCAACTCTGGAATACTGGGGAAGACCTGGGGGAGATGCAATTCTTAGAACTTTATCTCTTTCACAACTGGCTTCAAAGGGGAGATGAGAAAAGAGAGAAGATAAAAGGCCATGTTAATGATTGGAGAGGTGACATGGCTCAGAAACACATTGATATACCTCGTCTAATCATTCACCGAGACAGTGTCTGTAAGAGAGCTGCGTGAGGTGAGTGAGTACAACACAACATTTCTGAGAAAGGAGGCAGCTAGAGTCCAGGCATAGTCTATGTTTGGGAAAATTTAAAGTTGGATTGTTCTCTAGAGCTCCATCACACCCCTTTAGAGTCCAAATGCCCTGTTAGCACTATCCCTTCCCTCAAGTGGCCCATCCCCGTGGCCTCATCCAAATGCAGTGTCGACATTTGAGTCCCTCCTCAGCTGTGGGACTCTGGGCAGGTGACTTGGCCACTTGTGTCCTCCACAGTAAATTGGGATAAAGGTGAATCCTTCAACACTATGCTGTCTGGAAGCCTTAGTCTCTTCCTCTAAGACAGTGAACTCTATTGAAATCCTACAAGGCATTGGACTGCAAAACTGAGATTCCTGTACATCCCTGACCTAAAGTGCTTCTGAGTGTATGTTCAAAGAACTCATGTGTTTCCCTTTCAGGTTGATTATGAATACACAGCAGGAGTATCTGTGTATTCATAATATGAAGATATGTCACAATTTGTGAACATCTGAATTTACAATAAACTTTGAATCAGGCACTAGGGTTACTTTTCCAGAGACTTGCAGGTGTTCTCAAAACAAATCATTTTTTTTCTGAAGAAATTGTGTGAATTATTGACACAAAGCAATCCAAAATGAAATATTATTCAGTACATTGTTCTTCTGGTTGTAACATAAAACAGATTTATTTAATATTAATTCTCTTTTGAATCTGGCAGTGATCTACTAGAAGAGTTATCATCACCATTTGATACATGACCACTGAATTTTAAGCCATCTATATCATATATGTATGGGTAAAAAAATGAACCCTCTCATGCTTTTTGATTTGGAAGACAAGTTTCAAGGTCACTTCAGTTCTCACCAAATCTAATTCTGATTAGGAGTTGTGGCCAGAGGTTAGGTTTCTATCTTCATAGCAAAGAGGTGTGCCAAACAGGTGACTAATGCACATGGTGAAGGACTGTGAAGTCACACTTGCCCACATGAAACACTACAGAGTGCTCAAGTGTGTTAGAAGCACCATATAAATAGAACGTATTCTCATCTGTTTGTAAAGCAGGTCGCCAGTGGACGTTACCTGGTATAACTAATTACCACAAACTACGTGGCTTAAAACAAGAGAAATTTATTCTCTCAGTTCTGGAAGCCAGAAGTCCCCCTGAATCCCTTGGAGGAAGCTCCTTCCTGGGCTTTTCCTGGCTTCTGGTGGCTCCGGGCAATTATTGGCATTCCCTGGCTTGTCAGTGCATCATTTCTTCCTCCCTCTTCTTGTGGAGCTTCTTCCCTTGTGTGTGTGTCTCTCTGTGTCCTTTCCTCTTCTTATAATGACACTTATCATTGGATTAGGGTCAACCTTAAATTCAGGACGACCTCATCTTAACTCTATTACATCTGCAAAGACCCTATTTCCAAATAAGGCCACATAAAGGCACTGGGAGTTAGAAATTGAACATATATTTTAGCAGGATGCAGTTCAACCCACTACAGCTGGCAACATTTGCTTACTCCGGTAAAGTTCCTCATAGCACTTGATAATAATAAAGTCATATTTTAAAACATCTCTGCATATTTCAAACTGGGCTTGTTTCTATCCAGTATGAACAGGTAACGTCTAGATAGCGGCATTAGAGTAACTTTGAGGGAAGCCTTGAGAGCATTTCCAAACCATTAGGTCTCCCCCTTAATTATAAACACTTCATGAGGTGGAGTAAATGTGAGAGAACAAAAATCAGAGTTCTCCCTTGTCCCTAACTAAAGAGACTCATGAACTCAGGCAGAAAGAGATTGTACTGGAAGCCTAACAGAAAGCTTGAAGAATTGACAGGAAAGCCTATAAGAAAATCAACGCCACGAAGAAATTGAAAACTAACAAAGACTGAAAGAAAACGTGATTTGAGAAAAGAGAGATAACCCAGGGGGAAAAAGGTAACTTAAAAACAAGCAAGTGAGAAAATTAACATTAGCAAAAGACAAAATCTTCTAATTAATCTCTACAGAGAGATATAAAAACATATAATATATATTAAGAAGTTATGCTACATTTAGGAACAATTAAAAACAAGAAGGTTTAAAATTTTTTAAAAGATAAGTTAAAAATTTAGTAGAAGGGCTAAAGAAAAAGCATAAAGTCTTTCCTAATGGAAGCATAAACGTCAGATAAGAAATATGACAGGGGAGTGGATGTGGCTCAAGTGGTTGAGTGCCTGCTTCCCACATGGCAGGTCCTGGTTCGGTTCCTGGTACCTCCTAGAAAAAAAAAAGCAAAACCAAACAACAAGCAAAACAACAAAAAAAAACCAGGTCAGGGGAGCCAATATGGCTCAGTGGTTGATGGCTGGCTTCTCATATATGTGGTCCTGGGTTCAATCTCTGGCCCCTGGTACCTCAAAAGAAAAAAAAAATGTCATAAATCTATGAAGGATGAGACATAGATATAGAGTATCAATCCAGGAGATCTATTATCCAGTTAATAAGTGTTATAGAAAGTGAAGAAAATGAACAGGAGGGACCTATTAAAAACAATAGGAAAATATTCCCCAAAACAAAAGTTCTAAGTTCAGAGAAGGACTTTTGCCCAGCACAACAAAAATGTTAAAACATCCACAAATAGGCACATCATGATATCAAGAACAAGGAGGGGGTGGATGTGGCTCAAATGGTTTGGTGACAGTCTCCCATATGGAGGGACCTGGGTTCGATTCCCGGGACCCCCCAGTAAAATAAAGAAAAATATAGAAGGCGTGCGGGTCTCCAGGCCCTGCATGCTAAAATGCCAGGCCCCACCGAGACACGCAGCAAGATTATGACGTAACAGGAGAGTGACACAAGGGAGAGCCAAGATGAGACACATTGAAAAATCAGGAAATAAGGTGGCTCAGATGGTAGGATGCCTCTCTCCCACATCGGAGGTCCCCAGGATCAAATCCAGGTGAAAACAGGAGGAAAAGGATGAGAAGAGAGGGCAGGAAACAGACACAGAGAATTGCCCAGCGAATGGACACAGAAACAGCAAAAATGGGGGGTGGGGGGGAATGGATAAAAGTAAAATAAATAAATAAATCTTTAATTAAAAAAAAGAACAAGGAAATATAAAAAGCTTCTATGTGTTGGGTAGGGAACAGAGTAACTATCTATAAAAGACAAGAAACATGCTGACATCAGACTTCTCATAAGTAACAGTAGATAGCAGAAGAAAGAGGAGGGAAAATGGTTTTTGAGGATAGGATTGTATACCAGCCAAGCTATCAATCAAATGTGATTGATCTAAATAAAGATATTTTTAGACAAATAAGATCACAAAAAAACAACAGCTGACTTTCTTAAGTTACTTAGGGATATGCTTCATCAAAAATAAATGAGAAAAACCCAGAAAGAGAAAGGCATAGGATCCAGGAAGTAGTAGATCAAACCCAGGAAGGTTGCATGGAAAATCCCAGAAGGACAGCTACACAGAAAACAGGATTGGGGCCAACTCAGGCAGAAAAACACAAGGCCAGGAGAAAGAGAAAGACAATGACTGCAATACTGGCTATGTCTGAAAGTCTTAGTAAACTTGAGGCTGTGGTAAAGGCGTACTTTTCTTTTTGTCAGAAAGAAGGAAGAGAGGGAGGGAAGGAGCAATGAAGGAAAAAGGCTGTATAAGAAAATAATTCAACTACAAAGCAAAGTAAAATGTAATTATTTTAAGCAACCAATGGATTGAAAGAAAAAAAACCATTTGACCTTGATGTTATTAAACCTCCTCTCTTTCGAGTAGCCTTTAGGTCCTGACATTGGACCTGTAGGGAGGGACATAAAGTCCTAGCATATAAACCCTGCCTGTAGTGGGCAAGAATTGCCTCCTCATAATAAACCAAATGCCTTTTTAAACCAGCCACAGAGAAAGCAGGGAAGCCTTTATTAAAATTGCAGAGCTGAATGCGAATCTTATGACTGTTGACAACATAAAAGCAAAGGTATAGCTGACCAAAGGGGCTCTAGATTTATTCAACGACTTGGTTTGCATTCCCCATAGAAATGAAATTTTTTAAAACTTTATTTTGTATATTTAATTATTGGAAATATAAACAATAATTTACAAAGAAAAAGAAAATACAGTTGAATAAAAACATACATTTCTCAATTAGATGTAATGGATACATATGAATTTTTTTTTAATCATACAATATGTTACACAATATATTTGGTTCATAGTAATGCAATCATACAGTATTTATCCTTTTGTGTCTTTGCTCCGCATAATGTCCTCCGGGTTCATCCACGTGGTCATATGCTTTACAACTTCATTTCTTCTTACAGATACATAATATTCTGTTGTGTGAATATACCAGTTTGTTTATCCAATCATCTGTTGATGGACACCTGGGTTGTTTCCAACATTTGGCAATCATGAATAATGCCGCTATGAACATCATGTGCAGATGTCTGTTTGTGTCACTGCTTTCAGTTATTCTGGGTATATATCCAGTAGTGGTATTGCAGGGTTACGTGGCAAGTTTATATTCAACTTCTTTAGGAACTGCCAAACAGTCCTCCACAGTGGCTGTACCATTCTGCATTCCCACCAACAGTGAATAAGTTTTCCAATCTCTCCACATCCTCTCCAACACTTTTCATTCTCTGTCTTTTTAATAGTGGCCATTCTGATAGGTGTGAAATGATATCTCATTGTAGTTTTGATTTGCATTTCCCTAATCATGAGTGATGTTGAGCATTTTCTCAAGTTTTTTTTGTTTGTTTTTGTTTGTTTGTTTGTTTGTTTGTTTGTTGCCATTTGTATTTCTTCTTTGGACAAGTGTCTATTCAAATCTTTTGCCCAGTTTTTAATCGAGTCGTTTGTCTTTTTATTGTTGAGTTGTAACATCTCTTTATATACCCTGGATATTAAACCATTATCAGATACGTGATTTCCAAATATTTTCTCCAGTTGAGTTGGCTGCCTTTTCAACCTTTTGACAAAGTCCTGGGAGGTGCAAAAGTGTTTAATTTTGAGGACATCCCATTTATCTACTTTTTCTTTTGTTGCATGTGCTTTGAGTGTAAGGTCCAAGAAACCACCACCTATTATAAGGTCTTGAAGAGGTTTCCCTACATTTTCTCCAGTAGTTTTATGGTCCTGGCTTTTATATTTAGGTCTTTGATCCATTTTGAGTTGATTCTTATAGAGGGAGTGAGACAGGGGTCCTCTTTTGTTCTTTTGGTCATAGATATCCAGTTCTCTCAGCACCAATTGTTGAAGGGACTGTTTTGACCTGTTGGCATTAACTTGGTAGGTTTGTAAAAAAACAGTTGACTGTATAGGTGAGGGTTTATTTCTGGATTCTCAATTCTATTCCACTGATCGATGTGTCTGTCTTTAAGCCAGTACCATGCTGTTTTGATCACTGTAGCTTTGTAATATGTTTCAAGATCAGGCAATGAAATTCCTCCCACATTGGTCTTCTTTTTTAGAATGCTTTTGGCTATTTGGGTGTACTTACCCTTCCAAATGATTTGGTAATTGCCTTTTCTAATTGTGTATAGTAAGCTGTTGGGATTTTTATTGGTATTGCATTGGGTTTGGGTAAGATTGACATCTTCAAGATATATATTCTTCCAATCCATGAACATGGAATGTCTTTCCATTTGTTTAGATCTTTTAAAATTTCTTTTAAGTATTGTTTTGTAGTTTTCTGCATATAGGTCCTGTACTTCTTTGGTTAAATTAATTCCTAGGTATTTGAGTCTTCTTGTTGCTATTGAAAATGGAATTTTCCCACTGATTTCCTCCTCAGATTGTTCACTACTAGTGTACAGAAGCATTACTGATTTTTGTGTGTTGATCTTGTATCCTGCCACTTTGCTGAACTCATTTATTAGCTCAAGTAGCTTTGTCGTGGATACTTCAGCATTTTCTAAGTACAGGATCATGTCATCCACAAACAGTGAGAGTTTTACTTCCTCTTTTCCTATTCGGATGCCTTTAATTTTTTTTCTTGTCTAATTGCCCTAGCTAGAACTTCTAGTACAATATTGAATAACAGTGGTGACAGTGAGCATCCTTGTCTTGTTCCAGATCTGAGAGGGAAAGCTTTCAACCTTTCCCCATTGAGTATGATGTTGGCTTTGGGTTTTTCGTATATGCCTTTTATCATATTGAGGAATTTTCCTTCTATTCCTATCTTTTGAAGTGTTTGTATCAAAAAAGGATGCTGGGGAAATGGATGTGGCTCAAGCAATTGATCTCCCATCTACCATATGGGAGGTCCAGGGTTCGATTCCCAGGGCCTCCCGGTGGAAAACAAGCTTACCCACATAGCGAGATGGCCCGAGCAGAGAACTGGCCCTGGTGGAGTGCTGGCCTGCACGGAGAGCTGGCACAGCAAGATGATGCAACAAAAAGAGATACAGAAGACAGACAATAAGAGATGTAGCAGAACAGGGAGCTGAGGTGGCGCAAGAGATTGAGCAGCGTCTCTCCACTCCAGAAGGTCCCAGGATTTGTTCCTGGTGCCACCTAAAGAGAAGACAAGCAGACACAGAAGAACACACAGAGAGCAGACAGGCAAAAAAATGAGGGGCGGGGGTAGAGAAATAAATAAATAAATAAATTTTTAAAAAAAATAAAAGATGCTGGATTTTGTCAAATGCCTTTTCTGCGTCGATTGAGATGATCATGTGGCTTTTTTTCCTTCAATTTGTTAATGTGTTGTATTACATTGATTGATTTTCTTATGCTGAACCTGCTTTGCATACCAGGAATAAATCTCACTTGGTTGTGATTTATAAGTCTTTTGATATGCTGTTGGATTTGATTTGCAAGTATTTTGTTGAGAATTTTTGCATCTATGTTCATTAGAGAGATAGGTCTGTAATTTTATTTTCTTGTAGTATCTTTTTCTGGCTTTGGTATTAGGGTGATGTTGGCTTCATAAAATGTGTTGGGTAATTTTCCCTCCTCTTCAATTTTTTGGAAGAGTTTAAACAGAATTGGTGTTAATTCTTTTTGAAATGCTTGGTAGAATTCACCTGTGAAGCCATCTGGTCCTGGACTTTTCTTTGCTGGGAGAA
>JAQZBX010082776.1:0-13476 GCA_029593785.1 Cabassous unicinctus | reverse complement strand
GCTTGGCAGCTTCAGACCAAAATCTGTTTGACCCCAAGATCTATTTGTTCTGTCTCCCAAGTCTTCAATGGCCCTGGAAATGCCTGGCAGCAGGGTCTCTGATTCCTGGGGTGACAGGAACCAGAGAATTAACTCTGAATATCCCCTAAGACCTAAGAAGTCTTGGGAACTTTGTTTCAGAGAGCAGCCAAACATTTCCTTAGATTTATCTCAGGAGTTTTAATTTGTGTAACAGTGCAGTCAGTCTCAGACACTGGAATGTAGAGGTGCCAAGGAGCAGAGCAGTAAGCTCTGGATGGCCCCCAAGAAAATCCTTGGGCCTTTCCATTCAGAGGGCAGCCAAATGTTCTCTGAGACTTATCTCAGACACTTCAGTTTGTGCAACTGCTCTCATCTCCCACCAGTTTGGCTTGGGTACTTTGGTCTGAACTATAGGGTTTCAGACATGCCCCAAGACCTAGGTCACCACAGGGACACCTGTCAGCAGGGCTCCAGATTGAATCCTCAGGGCACTGAGACCAGAGCATTAGCTCCAAATTATTTGGAGTGGTAAACATTTTATTCAGACTTGGACTCTGGAATGCCAGATAAATTGACCATAAAGTGCTTCTTCATTCTTCCTAGAAAAATGGGCATGGTCTCTAGCCCACCAGTAGACTCCCCATAGGAGTGTCTTCTCAGGAATCAGAAAAATTTTCCTACTGCTGGTCCACATGGCCACAGTATATCTGAGAGCAACCTCTGTATAAGACACTGAATTCCAGTTAAACCAGAGTAAAAGTGGAGGACAGATAGATCTGAGGGCCAGAAACCTCATGTCACGTCTCCATAAAGAAATGAGGAAATATACCTCAAACTTTCATTAGTTTAATCTCAGTTGTGCCTATAAAAGGTGTGAATAGAGATCAAGATCCAAACCAGTTACTAAACCTCTCCTGGAAAATAAGAAACCTCATGTGCCATCAATTAAGCCTAGAAATGCTAAGGGTAAATCTGTGTTTAACTTTGTTAGTTTGCTTGTGCCTAGGAAATGAGATTTGGAATTCACATGTCACAAATGGGATAACAGTGAAAGGTAACCTACAAATGAGTCTTCCAATGTCAATACTATCTTGTGAGCTGATTTAATGTATAAATCACAAGTGAAATTCGTTCAACTACTAGAATTTCATAGCAGTGAAGCTTCACAAAACCCACCTCAATCTGCATATTCAAACGGTGGTAATGAAAGATAATCTTGATTCCATTGGGAATTTTCAGTTTTCATTTAAAAAATGGGAAAAGTAGTTTTTCCTGTACTGCTAAAGTAAAATACCTGCTAATTAACATCTTCATGGTAAAAGTGTGGAGGTAAGAAGCAAAGTACTAAAAGTTAAGTTCATTTGATATGTTACACATTGCATCAGAAGTGTTTAAAAAGTGTATAATATCAAGAGATAGACTTCAACATTGTCAAATTCTCTTGTGCATTCAAACCAGGCCTTCAATACACTACAGGTTACATCTCCATTTGAGTTATTGGCTCAATTGGTCAAAGACCCCTAAAACAATAAAGGGGTCTACTACATCTCTGGTTGTGCTCCTGAAGTTGATGGAGTCTATGTTGCAGTTTCAAACTCCTGCAGCAGCCAATGATGGCTTAATATAGCCAAATGTATAATGGATATCACCTTCCAATTAGCACTGTTTCATAGTGTCAAAGGATGCTATGCATGGCCAGTTAAAAACTATAACCTAGTTTCCTAGCTTCTCTCTAGGGTCAGTGGTGTTCCAGCATTCTGGCTGTGTGAAGGACATACTAAGTGGAACAGTGATCACCAGAGTACTGTGAATAGAACTTAAACACAATTGGCATTATGGCCTGTTCCCATGGAGAGATAACATGTAAAGTATTGCAAACCTGGAACTTAAATCTATTAATTGCAGCTCAAAGAAAAACATATTCATGGAGTAGTGCATTAATTAGTATTAGGTACTGTACCTATATCCTATTCTAGATATAGGCCTGATGATTATGGTGATGTCTTTTCTATTCTAGAGCATGCAGAGAAATTTTGAACATGTTAAAAGTCCTGGTAAACTTCATTTTCTAAGTAGTTAATAAATGTGCTTAACCCATGTATCCCTCTTAGCTCTTGTTCCAGAGCCTTTCCCACTCATACTCTGGAGAAGACTGGAAAACCCACATGCCATCCTGCCAGGGCTAAGCATTTCCCAATACAAGGGAAATAGCAAATGAGGTGGCTAAGACCCACTTCAGCTTGGCCCCTTTGAGATGGTCCATGGACAACATTTCCTTATCCAGGAACTTGTACTAGATCAGGAAATTCAAGAACTCACAAAATATTTTATCAACCTAGGGAATACTCAACAAGTCATCCAGGAGCTTGGAAACAAAATTCTCCCTAGCACCAACCATGAGTTATCTTTACCTAAAGTTAAACCTGGAGACCAGGCTCTAATCAAAACCTGGCAAGAAAACAAGCCTCACTCTAGCCAAAATGAAAGGAAACTTACTTTGTAGTACTGATCACTCCCACAGCTATTAAAGTTAAAGGAATTTCCAGCTTGGTGCACTTATCTTGAGTGAAACCAGCTGCCCTGGAAAATACCAACTCACCAGAAGCACCTGATTGAACATGAGTGCCAATCATTGGATGGCCTGAAATACCTCTTCAAGAAACAAAACTAAGTAGTGTCTGCCAAAGCCAACTGTTCCCTCTAATTCTAGCCCAAACCCTTATTGCTATGGGGAGGGAAAACCAGAAATGCCTTAGGAAAGCTTGTCTGTTTTCACTTCCTGTAATTTCTCCCTATATAATAACTAAAAAGGGCAATGCCTCTTCTCATTCTTCTCCTCTACCCTAGGAACTGGGATTGGAACTTTATACCTAACTCCATTTTCTATTGCAATCACTTCACTAAAGTTAACCAACAGCATAAAATAACTAAAGGAAGAATACTGCTTCCCACCAACTTTGGGAAAATGCAGCCTTTATAGGCACCTGGCCTCTTCTATGTTTGTGGTCCAGTATCCTCTTAGTTGGACCATATATCCTCAAAATTCTAATCAAGTTTATTTCTTCCAGAATCAACATATTTTTAGCCATATGGGGACTACATCCAGCTTTGTCCAGGATGCCAGTCTTATTCCAACTGAGATAGAATAGCCAGAGGGTTTTACACCTTGTATATTTAGGGCCTACTGCCCCTAACCAGCAGGGAGTAGTTACAGAAGAATGAACATCTCTCTTCAGCACCCTTTTAAGAATAAAGGTGTAAATTCTCTGAGGGGGGAATGAAGCAGGCTAGTGAGATAGGGGCTCAATAGATGGATCTGGAACCTGGCAATAAGTCCATATGGATATTGATACCCCCAAGATGGCTGCTGAAAGACCCTCATGAGATTTCTGCCATCCAGAATGAGATTCCCTCCAGAAGCCAGGAGAAGCCTCAGATATTCTCCAGGGACATTATCATTGGGCCCACCCAGGGGATTGATGCGTGGGGTAATCAATCAAAACAACAAACAGCTGGAACACCTCCCATGCTGTTAGCAAAGGGTTGAAATAATTAATGGTTTAAAAAGCAAGTGTAAAGGTCAACTCCCCTGTTCTCTCACTCCTTCTTGGCTTCTGTGCCCTGCTCTCACTGTGTTCCCCTTTCATGGATCAATGCATAAGTAAAGCCTGGGCATTTATAATCTATAATGGGAAATTGTAGTCTATAAATAAGCCCTCTTTATCACTCTTCAGCCCCTTACTCTCTACTGGGGACCCATGATCTGTTATTTTCTCCCATTTCTCTTCCCTCCCTACCTTAATAAATTACTGGCCTAACTAACCTGATGTGCTCTTGAAATTCATTTCTGCAGCATAGTCAAGAACCTAGACAAAACCCAGTTACACTTCCTCAGATACTGATATCCAACATATCTTGTCACCTAGATATTTTGAAGTTTTCTGTGGGTTTTGGTGATGCCAACCTAGTTGTTTTGTCTGCTTCTATGGAACTTGAGGTTTTAAGTTATGCTGCTGCAGTGACTATCATCATAGCAATTACTCCTTGGATTGTCTTTTCCTGCTCTTCCTCCACCACTCACATTCACACAAACACTGACAAACCACAACATGCTGTCACTCATTGCTTGCATGAACAATGTCCTTCCTCCTGTTTATTTCCATCAAAAACTTCCTGACTATATTTCATGGTCTTGTTAAATGTTATGACCTCCAGGAAGCCTTCCCTAATATTGTCCTTAGGCAAGGTCAGTGGTCTATTTTCTGAATTCCCACAGAACTCAGATGGAAATGCCTCTGATATAGCATCTATCATGCCAAATACTGTCCTGTCAATCTCCCCACTGCACAGTCAGCCTTTCAAAGCAAGAACCAGAATCATTCTTCCTGTGGCCACAGTGTCTGGCCCAAGAGCCCGATCAAAGTAGGTACTAAGTAAAGGTCACCTTAAATAAGTAGATTTTCCTATATCCTGATAGATCTACTTAGAGCTAATTTGTGGCAGAATTAATATTGTTCTTGCCTTATAGTTAAAAGCCATTTACAGGCACCAGAGTCTTTTTCACACTGCGCAGTCACATTTCCTTTTTTGTTATGTTGTTTATTGGGGTGTAGAGCAAGACTTGCTTATGCACAGTACTCTCTGCAATTTCCATTTGTCTGTTTGTTTGCTGATGTGGTCTATTTACACCCATCAGTCTGTAAGCTAATCAAGAGTTGATGCCAAGTCTTGCCTTCTCTGTTTTCCTACCTTTGGCCTCATGCCTGGCATAGAACAAGCACTCTGAAAGGTTGGTTGCCTGAAAAAAAGGAGACAAAGACATTTCTCCATACCTCTTGGGGCTCAGCTGGGGTTTGTCCCTTCACATCATTGGTTCCCAAAGTCCCTGACTAGAAGTCAACATGAAGCCCCACAGCCTCCCTGGGTATCCCGTGATTCTGGATAAGAAGAGGAACTCATAAGTGGCCCAGCCTCCTCCAGCCTTTTTGCTTCTGACTGGAGCAATCAAGGTCAGCCTGACCCCTACCCCTCCTTTACTTACCTCACTTTGTAGTTGTGGCTGTTCAATGCCATCCTTGACTTGACCTGCCTGCCCATTCTACTGTGAGAACTTTGATCACCTTGAATTGGGTGGGAAAGTACAATTCTGCTACAAATCTGGAAGTAAGGAGGACCAGAACATTTGAAAAAAAAAAAAAAAAAACCCAAGACCCAGAATCTGGAGATGTATGACCTGCAGGTGCTGAAAAACCAAAAAGCCACCCTTACTAGTATTTCCTATTTGGACTTAGAGCTACAATCTTTGCAGGTTGGTAAATGGAGATTTTCTTCCTGTGTTGACTCTGAATACAGGACCTTGTGAGGATAGCCCCCCAAATAGAAATCTTTCTCTAAATAAATATCTGCTTTCTCTTTTAAAATTAATGGCCAATATGGATGATTTTGCTAGTAATTAAAGAAAAGAATATGAAAATTTCCTTCATTAATATAATAACCACATCACTAATTTGGCACCAGTTCTTGGCAGGCATTGAGCAGGTAAATTAATGATATCCTGTTTAATCCTCACCACTGCCCTTGGGAGTAGGTCTTATTATATTCTCTACTCAACTATGGGGGATGTCTGCAAATGAGTGAAGCTTGCCTAAGGCACATGATGAGGAAGTAGCCAAGGAGAATTCTAACAAGATATTTTTGACTCAACCCAACATCAAGAAATAAGATTTGTCTTAGAACAAGAAAAATTTACACCTGCAGATATATGTAGTAAAAGAGATGACTTGAGCTAATGTTTTGGAGAAACATTTTAAAACAAATCATTTAATTGTTATCAGAACCTGTATCTAGGTTATTGGATTCATTGTGAGAAAGAATTCAAGGACAAGCCACAAATTAATTAGACAAGCAGAGAATTTATTGGGAGGTAGAGCAAGAGATCAGAAATATGCCTTTAGAGTGTAAGACAGGTATTCTCAAGGGAGAGAAATATGAAGTTCTGTACTGGGGTCCATGTTTTATGGGGTATTTAGGAGTCCAGGGTCTGCACTGATTGTCATATTTGAGAAAAGGCAAGGAAGCTCTACTGGGATATTTGATTCTCTTCTGGGGTTAGGGGTTGTTGTCCTGTGGTGATTGGCTACTGTCTATTGTTCCCACAAGGGCTTATAAAAATAAGTGATATTGTGGGAAGGTCCTGTTTTTCTCCTACTTTCTGCTGGGTGGACCTTGTAAACTGCAATCCTATGATTTGTTTGTGAAGTCAGTGAGCAAAGGTTGCCAATGTTGTTTCCACAGCTGATGGATGAAAGCTGCTAGCTGCTTTTCCATCACATCAGCAGGATATTGTTACAGTTTTTTTTCTACTGAGTGGTGTTTTTGTGGAAATTTTTTGTTTTCTGCCTCTCCCCTTTAGGTCCCTATTCTATCCAGCTTCAATTACCCCCTTGGAGAGTTGTGCACCCTTTATTTTAAGGGGGAGTTGAAGGGAAAGGGTCATTCTTCTGTATTTGCTTCCTGTTGTTTAGGGATTGTAGTTCCTGCCTGATGGGGCACAAAACTCTCTTGCTCTGCTACTGGGGCTCAGAGAAAGTGTACTTGTGTTAATGGTTGTGACTGGGTGATATGCATGAGAAGAAGTTTGTTTTACAATGCATAAATTCTGGAGGAGATAAATTGATTTAGGATCTTAAATATACAGGGGCCTAATTAAGATCAATTGTGAGCAGCAGAGATCCCCATTCTGTTTTAAATTGAAAATTAGAAACACTATACATATTCAGATGCACCCAAAACTGGGTTCTGCAGGGCAAACCTCAGATTTGTTAGAAATTTGGGTACAGATCCAGCAAGAGGTTAGATTAAAGAGGCTGGTGGCCCTTTAGACAAAGCTGAAAGAAGGATGTTTTGGACGAGTTTCTTCCATTTGGAGATTTGCAGCAAGAAGTTTAATTAAAAGAAGAGTATTTAGGATTGTCATGTTAGTACTTAAATAATTGTATTCACCAAGGGAGAAGTATTATAGCCCTTATGATATTACAGGGTATAAGGAGGAAGGAACACCAATAAGGTGTCTTACAGGGTTTAGGCTGCAAGGATGCTGTGATTAAGTACTTAACCTTTACTGTTTGAAAAGATACTTTATGTTGTCTGATGGGTGGCATTTGTGGTTTAACAGGTGTTTCTGGTGCATTGGCCTTTCCTTGGATGGTGGGCTTTACATGGAATAAATGCACTCAGCTACCAGTTCATTTGGTCATGTGCAGCTGCCCTGCTGGCAGCCAAATTTAGGAAGATACTGGATGAGCTCATGTGAAGCAGGAAGATTAGCCTAAGGATGTAAACATAAGTGTTTATTGGGTACTCAGAGAGGAAGACCTCCTCTGGTAAGCAAAATGACAGTTGAAGTTTTTGTCATAGGTTTTAAGACATGGACTGCCAATGGGTGAGTGCCAGATTTGCAATACCACACATGTTGTCCCTTTATAGGAGCAAGCCTTAATGACAATTTTAAGTTTTACTCACATAACTCTGGCAATTACTGCTCAACTGGATATGTTCTTCACACAGCTAGCATGCTGTAGTGCCACTAATCATAACAGAGAGGCTAGGAAAGTAGGCTCCAGTGTTTCACAAGCTTGGTGCATAAAACTCCCCAGCAATATGCAACAGATCAGTCAAGAGGCAATATTGAGCCATCACCAGCTGCCCAAGCTTCAGAAGTCTGAAGCAGCAACGTAGTTCCCTTTACTTCAGGAGCATGGCCAGATGTGGTAAACACTTTTATTGTTTTATGGATCATACTGAATGTCTTAGCCCATAAATCAAATGGAGAGACACCATGCATGGTACCAGGGGACTGATTTAAATGCTCAAGAGAGTTTGAACTACTTTGTGGCATTATGGATATATTTCCTGCTGTAAAGCAATATTTGTCACTGGTGTTAAGAACAGGCCTTACAAATTCTTATGGATTAAACTAGGTTAGACTACTTTAGAGGAGTGTTCAGTATCCTAGCTATGCATCTCTCTGTGGTAGACCCTTGGTGGCCATTCATTTTATGCGACCACAAAGCTGATCCTTCTTTGGGCTGGGGCAGATAATTTAGATATGGGCTAGACCATCTGCCCCTTTATTCCCAGGTGGAGAAGTTGTTTCTGTGATATCTTTAAAATAATTCAAACCATGATTAACAGCTGTGATGGTTAGGCTAATGTGTCAACTTGGCCAGGTAATTGTGTCTAGGTGTTTGGTCCAGCAAGCATTGGGATAATTGTAATAAAAGAGCATTTATGGACTTGTATCACCAGTGAGTTTGCTGCGTGGATGGCTGATTACATCTGCATCAATCAGGGAGATTACATCATCAATGGGTGAAGCTTTTATCCAATCAGTTGAATGCCTTAAAAGGGGAAGTGATTTCAACATTCAGGGAGAATTTCCCAGCTAGTCATTGGACAGCCAATTTCTCCCAGAAACTCATCAAGGACCTTTCATTGGACTTTCATCAGAGGCCCTGGTTTGCAGCCTGCTTGCAAAACCTGGACTTGTGCATCCCCACAGTGACATGAGAGACTCTTTTAAAATCTCATATTATTGACAGATATCTCATGTTGATTCTGTTTCCCAAGAGAACCCTGACTAATAATAGCTTGGTACTGGGAGTGGTTCTTGAGGAACAGAGTCTTAAACATGGGATGTCTGGGGTGGTTCTGGGAGGTTTGTAATTGGCTCTCTACTATAATTGGAATCAGGGGTACTAATGACTCCCTTTCCAATAATGAAGATGTTGCTAACAGTCCATGGCATGAGCTGGCAATAGAGATATGCAAAATAGCATCACTGGATTCCCCTACTTCCATGCTTATAAGAATTAAGGATCTGGGTGAGAGTGTTTTCAACACCTTAACAGAATTTTGTGGAGTCAAAAATTATAATGACTTTGGCTGGCTACTCCTAGATACTCTGGATACAGTTACAAAAGAAAGAGATGAGCTAAAGTGTTTAAATTTGAAACTTAAATTCCACATCAATGATATGAAAGTTTCTACATGTGCCTTGAAAGAGAATCTTGTCTCCTGTAGCCACAGACTTGAGATATCTGATAATCAAACCCAGACTCTCATTGTATGAGTAGCAGAATTACAGAGGAAACTAAAATCTCATCCTCACAAGGTTTCTGCAATTTAAGTGAAGGCATTGATTGGAAAGGAGTGGAACCCAAAGGATTGGGACAGAGACATATGGGATGATGATATTATTGGTGGGGACATTGGAACCCTAAATTCTGCTGAGACTGTACCAGATAAACCTGTGATGGCCTGCCCTGTGGAGATCACACCTTGTCAACCTAATATCATCCAGCCTCCAGCCTTCCCCAGGGAGTCCAGACTTCCTTCCAGCCTTGAGGTGGGAACTAGCCAAATGGAAGCCTGAACTGCCGAACATCTGGCCTGCCCCAGGGAGTCTGGACCTCCTCCAAGTCCTGAGGCAGGTGCCTGCCAAACTCCAGCATGCACTGCTCAACTTCCAGTTTGCCCTGAGGAATCTGTCTTCCAACCCCTGCCATGTTACCTTCTCTTTCCCAGCCCACAGCTTTGGCCTCTTGGGGAGTCCCTTACAATCAGTTGACTGAGGATGAGAAAACTCTGGCCTGGTGTACAGATGGTTCTGCATGATATGCAGGTACCACCCAATAGAGGACAGTTGCAGCACTGCAGCCCTTTTCTGGGACATCCTTGAAGGATCGCGGTGAGGGCAAATCCTCCCAGTGAGCAGAGCTTTGAGCAGTGCATCGAGTTGTTCATTTTACTTTGAAGAAGAAATGGCCAGGGGTGCATTTTTACACTGATTCATGAGCTGTAACCAATGGTTTGGCTGGATGGTCAGGGACTTGGAAGATACATGATTGGAAAATTGGTGACAAGGAGGTCTGGGGAACAGCTATGTGGATAGACCTTTCTGAGTGGGCAAAAAATATGAACATATTTGTGTCCCACGTGAATGCTCACCAGAGGGTGACTTCAACAAAGGAAGAGTTTAATAATCAAGTGGATAAGATGACCTGCTCTGTGGCTAATGCTCAGCCTCTTTCCCAAGCCACTGCTGTCATTGCCCAATGGGCTTATGAACAAAGTGGCCATGGATGTAGGGATGAAGGTTATGCATGGGCTCAGCAAAATGGACTTCCCCTCACCAAAGCTGACTTGGCTACAGCCACTGCTGAATACCCAATCAGCCAGCAGTAGAGACCCACACTCTGCACCTGATATGGCACCATTCCTCGAGGTGATCAGCCTGCTACCTGGTGGTGGGTTGACTACATTGGGCCTCTTCCACCATGGAAGGGGAAGTGATTTGTTTTAACTGGAATAGACACATACTCTGGCTATGGGTTTTCATTTCTGGAACACAATGCTTCCATCCATGGACTTAACAAATGTCTTGTCAACTGCCATGACATTCCACACAGCATTGATTCTGATCAAGGAACCATTTCACAGCAAATGATGTGTGGGAATCAGCATATGCCCATGGAATTCACTGGTCTTACCATGTTTCCCATCACCCTGAAAAAGCTGGATTAATAGAGCTGTGGAATGGCCTTTTGAAGACTCAATTACAGCACTAACTAGGTGGCAATACCTTGCAGGGCTGGGGCAATGTTCTCCAGGAGGCTGTGTATGCTCTAAATCAGCATCATCTATATGGTGCTGTTTCTCCCATAAACAGGATTCATTGGTCCAGGAATCAAGGGGTGGAAATGGGAGTGACACCACTCACTATTACCCCTATTGACCCACTAGGAAAAATTTTTGCTTCCTGTCCCTTCATCCTTAAGCTCTGCTTGTCCACAGGTTTTAGTCCCAAAATGAGGAGTGCTGCCACCAGGGAACATAACAATGATTCCATTGAACTGGAAGTTAAAACTGCCACCTGGACACTTTGGTCTTCTCTTACCTGTGAATCAACAGGCAAAGAAGGGAATTACTGTACTGGCTGGGGTGATTGATCCTGACTATCAAGGGGAAATAGGACTACATCTCCATAATGGGGTTAAAGAAGAATTTGCCTGGAATGCAGGAGATCCTCTAGGGCGTCTCCTAGTACCGCCATGCCCTGTGATTAAAGTCAATGGAAAATTGCAACAAACCAATTCAAGCAGGACTAATAATGGCCCAGAATCTTTGGGAATGAAAGTTTGGGTCACCCCACCAGGCAAAGAACCACAGCCAGCTGAAGTGCTTGCTGAAGGTAACGGGAACATGGAATGGGTAGTGGAAGAAGGTAGTGATAAATATGAACTTTGACCACATGTCCAGTTACAGAAATGAGGACTGTAATTGTCATGAATTCTTCTTCCTTGTTTCATTATGAGTATGATTGTATATGTACACAAAATGAATTTTTCTTCCCCAACCTTTTCCCCTATCATATGAAAAGTTGTATTAATTCCATGTCATAATATTTAAGGATGTCAGGTTTAAGAGTGAACATACCCAAGGACTTGCACCCTATTTTGTGGGGAATTTATGTGTTTCTGGTTGCACACAGGGGAGTTGAACATTGTTAGGCAGAAATATGCTTGTCTGTTATTGTTTTTACTTAGAGAATAAGTATGGTTGAGGGTAATGTGTATGACTGCTGAGTTGACAAGGGGTGGACTGTGATGGTTAGTCTAATGTGTCAACTCAGCCAGGTAATTGTGTCCAGGTGTTTGGTCCAGCAAGTACTGGGCTAATTGTAATACAAGAGTATTTATGGACTTCGATCACCAGTGAGTTTACTGTGTGGATGGCTGATTACATCTGCATCAATCAGGGAGATTGCATCATCAATGGGTGATGCTTTTATCCAATCAGTTGAATGCCTTTAAAGGGGATGTGACTTCAACATTCAGGGAGAATTTTGCAGCTAGTCATTGGACAGGAATCTTCTCCTAGAAACTCATCAAGGACCTTTCATCGGACATTCATTGGAGCCCCTGGTTTGCAGCCTGCCTGAGGAAGCTGGACTTGTGCATCCCCATGATTTCATGAGAGACTCTTAAAATCTCATATTATTGACAGATTTCTCCTGTTGATTCTGTTTCCAGAGAGAACCCTGACTAATACATTAGCACTATACTGCCATTTAACATTATCATGCAGAAATCATTGCCAAATTTTCAATAAC
Organism: Cabassous unicinctus; assembly: GCA_029593785.1. Taxonomy (NCBI): domain Eukaryota; kingdom Metazoa; phylum Chordata; class Mammalia; order Cingulata; family Chlamyphoridae; genus Cabassous; species Cabassous unicinctus. Next base: position 1,283 of record JAQZBX010082776.1, on the reverse strand, counting down.
TCTATATAATCTTTAAGAATTTATATGAACACCTTACTCATACAAGTCTGACCAACAGAAAGTGAGAAAAATCCTTTTAACTTTTGTAACACTTTTACCATATCAAGTGAACTTAATTATTTTTAACACTTCAAGTTTTTTCAAAGTGGTAGAACAAATTGTTTGCATTAATTTGAAATAAAATGATACTTGCTAGGGTTTAACTTTGAGAAAGCAAAATGTTAAAAGTTGTTAGTTTTGATCATTATGTTCTTTTGAAAATGAGGTGTTTTTTTTTTTCTATATGACTAAGGACAGAGAAAAGGTATTATAAAGCATAAGAAGTGATTTTAATAAAAGAAACTCTGCTTTGTATACTGATTATTCAGGATAAAATTGGTTATATCCTTCTACTAAAATGCACTAATGATTTAAGAAACTTTGTTACTTTAACAGAGAGAGAATTAAATTGTACTTTTGCAAAAAAGTGTACTAAATTTTGGAGATAAACCCATTAAATCTTTCCCAACTTTGACAACAAAAATTCCATCTTTGTGCACTTTCTGCATTTTTTCAGGTTTTGTTCCACATTTTCCTCCTTCCCAATAGCCAGTTCTTTGTGTGTTTTTTTTTGACAAAATTACTCCCTTCTCCTTAATAAAAAGCACACATTCTATATAATGTACAAACTCAAGCAGCAAATATGTTCCTGGAAACTGTCTCCAAGCAAAACCTGTTACAACTTAGTATTACCATTAGAATTAAACAAATTTACCAGAGTGGTGACTTGATTTGGTTAAATGCAAACATAACTTTTTCCTTTTAAGTACTTAGGAGCATGCAATATTAGAACATCAATAGCTTGTAGGGAATGGTTTTCAGAAATATATGCTTTCTTTAGATCCATGATTATATTAATTGCCCAGTATTTTACTTTAGCAGTACAGGAAACACCACTTTCCCCATTATTTCATGGAAATTTAAGATTTCCTATGGGATCATGATTATTTTTCCCCACCAACACTTTCATATGCAGACTGAGGTGGCCACTGACAGGTTTCCCTGTTATGAAGTTACTTTTTTATCAATATTAATTTAGATTTTTATTCATTAATGGCTTTCTGGAATTAGCCATTTAAATACTTCAGTTTAGAAGATGAAACCATTTAAATACTCCAGTTTAAATACTATAACTAACCACAACCACATAAACTAAATACTTTTACCTTTAAATAAGCTTATTGAATTATAATTAGTACTTGATGAAATTTACTTAATCCATTTAAGTCTTGTCTTATATTCAT
>JAQZBX010082775.1:0-13476 GCA_029593785.1 Cabassous unicinctus | reverse complement strand
TTCTGGTCTGGCATGTAAGCCTCTTGGAAATCACCATTCTCATTCCAAGAACAATGAAAATGCTGCATAATCTGAAAAACAACAAAAAATCTTCATCTGTACAGAGAATTGAGGTCACAAGGCAAATGTCTGCCCTGAAAATAGAATAGAAGGAGTTAATATGAATCACTGCTAACCTGAAGGAGATGGAAAGAAATGGAAGCTCTCTGCCAGAGCCAGTAACAGTAGGAATGCTTGAAATCTAGTTGATCAATTTGTGAATGCTCAGTGCAGACATTCTTAACACATAAAAACTCTAGGAGAACCTGTCTTGGGACTAAGTTTTCCTAAGTTTTATCTCCAATAACAACACCATTTACCTACTACAAAGACTGGAGAACACAAACACCCTTGTATTTCCAGTAAAGAGAGGAAGAAGGTAAATACTTCAAAATATTTGACCTAAAGTCATCTGTTCTCCTTAAAGAAAGACTGCCCTCAAGGGAACTATTTTACCAGAGCCTAATAGAGTTTGGTTTTATCAGAGTCTATGTGACATGGCGGAAGGGAAATACTGAATTGCAGCCAAGTCTACCCTTTCAGGTTGAAAAAGAAATACTAAAATAAGTCTTCCTCTAGCTTTTGATGCATTTTAATAGAAACACCTAACAAAAGCCACTCTACATTTCTTGTCTCACCTGGGGGATGGGGTTTACAAAGCTGTGAAACACTTGTGAAAGTCACAGCCCAGGGACACAGGTTAACTTAAAGATGGAGACCCAATCATAGGATTATAGGGTGCTTAAATTACACCCACATTTCAAAGACATCAATGAATTTCCTATATAATGAAAATGGATACAACAGAAATATATGTAAGGCTGAGATATGATTTAAGAAGTAATTAGGAAAATCCCAAGAAATCAGAGGAAACAAAGACCAAGGAAAGCAGTGGAAAAGCTAGCCTCTAATAACTTCCAGCCACAACAAACTATAAATTCAGCCTAACTCCTAGCTAGACAAACATAAATCACATTTGGTATGCTAAATTATGTACGTCCATCAGAGGTGTTCTTCATTTTAATCCTTTCCTATGGGTGTGAATCTAGTGTAACTAGGACCTTTTGAAGATAACAAATGGGGATGCTTCCACCCATAAGAAGCAAGTCACTAAAGAATGAGGCCACCAATAAGTTTGACTATACTTTTCCTGGAAAGAGGCTAGTCTTCTGTGTCAAGTGAAATTGATTTCTTGATGGTATTATAGATGTTGCATTTTAAAATGAGCCAATTTTTGAGGAAAGTCTTGAACAATGTAATGAATGTACATTCGAAAAATTAACCAATCTACTTTATTTTCAACAAAGTATCATATGAGCCAATTGAAGTTCTCTCTATTTGCCTCTTTCAGACCAGTTTATTGCTCCTTTGTACAAGATACCCTTCATTTCCCTTCTCACAGAGCTATATGGTTTCTTAGGCAGGGGTCCATGGACCTCCAAGGGGTCAGTAGAAAAATTTCAGGGGGTCTGTGAGCTTGAATTGAAAAAAAATCATTTTATTGTCTTTATTTTCTCTGACCTCTAGCTGGAATCTAGCATTTCCTTCACTTACATATCTATACTATAAATAGATTACAGTAGTATTCATTTTGCCTGCCTGGCAAAGGTGTCCAAGGAACAAAAAAGGTTAAGAACCACTGGATTAAGCAGAGATGAAGAACTTTACCTATCCATCAGGCGAAATTATATCACTAATAGAAATTTTTTCCTTAGCGGTTTTTGCTTTTTGTTTGTTTCTGTTGTTTTTGTAGGTTGTCATATCATCAATAGTGTTTTAAGAATGTGAAGTCAAATTACTGAATTTCAACTAGCTGGCAACTTGTTTGGGAATGGGCTTCTTCTGGTCCAATTTGGGTGGTCTTATATTTTCAGTTGTCAAATTACAAATAAACCAAAGAAAGATTTACCCATTTTGAATTCAAAATAAAGAAAACATTTAAAAGATTATTCTTTTAAAGGCCACGTTATGTAAAAGTAACAGAGAACATGGAAATATTTAGATGTGATTATGGTCCTGGTTCATTAACTGCTGTGTATTAATTTGCAATATTACTTGATCTCTCTGAAAATCAAACTTGCCTTTGAAAAAGCAAGTAATCCATTGCATAACTGTTATAATGTTAATACGCCATAAGTAAAACAACTATTATTCTCTACCTCTTGCAAAAGAGGGCAAAGCTAAACCATGAAATATCTTGAAGTATCTATGAAGGTTATAGCCATATGTAGTGATAAAAATACAGATAGGGGAAGTGGATGTGACTCAAGTCATTGGGCTCCCATCTATTATATTGGAGGTCCAGGGTTTGATTCTCAGGGCCTCTGGGTGAAGGCAAGCTGGCCCATGCAGTGAGCTGGCCAAAGCAGAGACTTGGCCCATGTGGAGTGCTGGCCCATGCAGAGTGCTGGCCCATGCAGAAAGCTGGTGCAGCAAGATGACATAACAAAAGAGAAACAGAGGAGAGACAATAAGAGATGCACACTAGGGAGCCGAGATGGCACAAGAGATTGAATGCCTCTCTCCCACTCCAGAAGGTCCCAGGATTGGTTCCCAGTGCTGCCTAAAAGAGAAAACAAGCAAACACAGAAGAACACACAGCAAGTAAACACATAGAGCAGACAGGGAGCTCAAAACAATGAGGGAAGAGATAAATAAATAAATCTTTAAAAAATATATGGATAGGTAAAATAACAGAGATATTGAGAGACAAATTTATATAGATATAGATAGATAGAATGATACATTGATAAAGAGACAGGTGATAGTTACAGAAAGGGATTTCATAGACATGTTTGAATTCTATATTTTAATTAAAATCCTACTTATTCAAATTATTAAATTTCAAGGAGTCAAAATGAATTTCCTTACAATACTTAGAGTGTAATAACTTGGTGAATATTGTTTAAATCAGTTGTGTGGTAATGAGATAAGGTTGAAAATAGATGAATCATGCAATATATGTTTATGAAGAGGGAAGAAAACAAAACTTACACATTATAAAATGAAGGTAGGACCAATTATGTTGTCACTAAAGATTTTTGCCTAATCTTACTAGGATAATGAATAGGGAAGGAGAGAATGGGAAGATGGACTAATCGGACCACTGAAAATAACTTTGTTCTCCTGGAGTTAGTTTACCACATAAGAGCTGCCAATATCCTCTTCTCTCTCATCTTATTAATGTTTTTTTGTGACTCTTGGCAATATTATGATGATGATTCTCATTTAGTTGAACACTTGACTCCATACACCTATGCATTCCTTTCTCAGCCATTTTCCATCATGGACCACTTTTATAGCTCCACTTTTGTCCCAAAGATGCCACTGATCTCCTGTCTGAGATGAATACAATTTCCTTTATTAATCTGTGGATTTTAGCTCATCTTCTTCACTACACTTTTTGGCACACAGTGTTTTCTCCTGGCAGTCATGGCTTTTGACCACTATGTGGATATATCCCACCCACTCTATTACTCAGTTCTCATTTCCCTACAGTCTGTGTCTTCATAATGGCTAGCACTTGGCTGCATGCTCTGTTCAATGCCTTGGTTCATGTGTCACATATAATTTGAATCCCCCTTACTGCACCTCCTGGGAAATCCATAATTTTTTTGTGTGTGAAATCTCAGCTCTTCTGAAACTTGTTTGTGTTGATACATCTCTTTATGTAAATGGACTTTATGTCAGTAGTATTGTGTTCCTCCTCATTCCTATATTTTACATTATTATCTCATATGGGCAGGTAGTTTCTACTGTTTTGCAATTAGAATCAAACTTCGGGTTGAGAAAGATTTTGGCAACCTGTTCCTACCATATTATTTTGCGGTCTCTCTTCTATGGAGGAAAAATCTTTCTCCCCAAAGTCTGTCCTACTGCTGAACAGAATGAAATAGTGTCTGTCTTCTACAATATTGTCACTCCTATGCTCAACCCTCTCATTTATACTCTTTGAAAGAGAGATGTGGCTTGAGTCCTCAGGAAAGTTCTGGGAAGGTATAGCTACATTAAAATTGATATCTATTTAGAATAAGAAACAAGGGGATACATCTCATATACAGAATAATATTACTACAATAAAGTTAAACAATGTACATCTACCAAACTACTCATATCTTGGAGACAACTCATGAACAAATCACTTCAACCTAGTCTTGGTAAAATAATAAAGGATCATATAACATCTTCCTGCTGAGGCTCATTTGAACTTCAAAGAATTATTAAGCAAAATGCTTTATTTTGAAAGACACCCACACATTTCAGATGCTAGCAAACAATAGAGAGCATGAATGTCTTTTGTTGTTAGAGAATAGTAGAAATGCCCAACCTTAATAATATAGACCTAATGCTGAATTTTACACTCAATCTTCTTAAATTACAATATAATAATTTTGTGACATTTAAAAATAAACATTAGGAGGATTGTGGGAAGATGGGAATGGACTGGCAGCCAGAGCAGAATGCTCTCAATAAACAATGGAGGAAGAGCCAAAAGCTGTCTGAGGGAAATGCTTTCAAGATCAGCAGACGAGGAAAGTGCTATACAACTCCCAGGAGCGTGAGGAACAGAGAGACAAAGAAGGTGAAATGACAAATGTGAGTTACCAAGCCCCTGTGGCAGCTGGGAAGGGCTCCACTCCCCATCAGAAGATATTAAGCTATGGTAAAACACTTGGCTCACCGCAGCCAACTGAGAGGGGAACAAACATCTTCCTCCCTGATAGCTGTTTCAAGTGAAAAGTAAGTAGAGGTCAGGGTGTTTTTCTTCAGTGAATTCAGTCAGCAGAGCCTGCTTCGAATCTCTGATCTGGAGAGTCAACACAGGAACACAGGAAAGCCAAGACTGAAACATCTCCGTGGAAAGGTTTGCTGATTCAGGCCATCTTCTGGCTGATTTGGAAATTGCATGGACAAAAGCTGTGCTTTCTGTACCCAACCCTTAGTTGAAAATCTTCACACTGCTAAAGAGTCCCTGGCCCCATTTTGAAAACTTAAGCTTGACAATTTTAAAGACTGAGAATAAGCTATACCAGATATCAAAGAAGAGCTGTGAAAAAATAGCCAAGAGAGAGAAATTAGCCATTAGATTAAATTCAATAACATATTCAAATGCCTAGACATCAGCAAAAGCTACTAGCCATACTAGGAAAAAGGAGGAGATGGCCCAGCAAAAAGAAGAAACCATATATCCTGAAGAGATACAAGATTTAGTGCAGTTAATCAGTGTTAATCACACAATTCTCCTAAATCACTTCAAAGAATTTAAAGTAAATATGACTAAAGAAATAAAGGATATTAAGAAGACACTGAGAGAGCATAAAGAACAACATGAAAGTCTACAAAGAAAAGTAAAAGAAATTATGGGAATGAAAGACACAATGGATGAGAGTAAAAATCCATTAGAGGCACATAAAAGCAGATTTGAATTGCTTGAAGACAGAATTAGTGATTTGGAAGGTAGAACATATGAACTGGAAAAGACAGGAGAACAGAAAAAGAAGAGAATGGAAAACATGGAAGAGAGTTTCAGGGAATTCAACGACAATGTGAAATTCACAAACATTCACATAGTTGGTGTTCCAGAAGGAGAAGAGAATGGAAAAGGGCTAGAAAGAATATTTGAAAAAATAATGAACAAAAGCTTCCCAAACCTTAGAAGGCTGGCCCGTGCAAGAGAGTTGGCTCATGCAGGAGTGATGGCCCATGCAGAAGCTGGCACAGCAAGATGATGCAACAGAATGAGACACAGAAGAGAAACAGTAAGAGATGCAGCAGACCAGGGAGCTGAGGTGGCATAAGAGATTGAGTGTCTCCCTCCCACTCTGGAAGGTCCCAGGATTGGTTCATGGTGCTGCCAAAAAAGAAGAAAAGCTGACACAGAAGAACACACAGAGATCAGACAGCAAGCACAAAACAATGAGTGGGGAGAAATAAATAAAATGTATCTTTAAAAAAATAAATAATAAAGTCAGGAATTGAGAAGACTTCAAATTTGTTCTTCTTTTTCAAGCTATTTTTGGCTATTCAGTGCCCCTTAGCCTTCCAAATACATTTGATTATTGGCTCTTCCATTTCTCCAAAAAAGGCTCTTGGGATTTTAATTGGGATTGTGCTGAATCTGTAAATCAGTTTGGGTAGAATTGACATCTTAACGATATTTTTCTTCCAATCCATAAACATAGAATGTCATTCCATTTATTTTTCTTTGGATCCTTTTGACAATGTTTTGTGGTTTTCTGAATACAGTTCCTTTATGTCCTTGATAAAGTTTATTCCTAAATATTTGATGATTTAGTTGCTATTATAAAGGGAATATTATTTTTTTTCTGATTTTGTCCTCAGATTATACATCAGCAGTGTAGATAAACTCTATTGATTTTTGTGTTTTAATCTTGTATTCTGCCACTTTGCTAAATTTGTCTATTAATTCTAGTAGCTTTGTTGTGGCTTTTTCAGGATTTTCTAGATATAGGATCATGTCATCTGTGAACAGTGAAAGTTTTATTTCTTCTTTCTTGTTTGGGTGCATTTTATTTCTTTGTCTAGCCTAAATACTCAAGCTAGAATTTCTAGCACAATATTGAATAACAATAGTTACAGTGGACATCCTTGTTTTGTTCCTGAAGTCAGTGGGAAGCTTTCAATCTTTCACAGTTGAATATAATGCTAGTTGTATGTTTTTCATACATGTGCTTTACCATATTGAGAAAGCTTCCTTCTATTTCTAATCTTTTGTAATTTTTTTTTTTAATCAAAAAAGGGTACTGTATTTTGTCAAATGCCTTTTCTACATCTATTGAGGGGATCATGTGATTATTATTCTTCAATTCATCATTGTGGCTTATTACATTAATTGATTTTCTTGTGTTGAACCACCCTTGCATGCCTGCAATAAAACCCACTTAAACGTGGTATATAATTCTTTTAATGTGCTTTTGGATTCGGTTTGCAAGTATTTGCTGAGGATTTTTGCATCTATATTTATTAGGGATATTGGTCTGTAATTTTTTTTTATTGTATCTTTATCAGATTTTGGTATTAGAGTGATGTGGGCTTCATAGAATGAATTTGGTAGCATTCATTCCTGTTTAATTTTTTACAAGCTTTTGAGCAAGATTGATATTGGATTGTGTTTGAATGATTGGTAGAATTCAGCTCTGAAGCTATTTGATCCTGGGTTTTTCATCTTTGAATTATGATTCTTTCAATCTCTTTACCTGTGATTGGTTTGTTGATATCTTTTATTTCTTCTAGGGCCACTGTTGGTGGTTCATGTGCTTCTAAAAATATGTCCATATCATCTTTATTTTCTAGTGTTTGGGCATACAGTTATTCATAGTATCCTCTTATGATTGCTCTCATTTCTGATTTTATTTATTTGCATCTCCTGTCTTTTATTGTTTGTGAGTCTAGCTAAGGGATTATTGATTTTTTTGATCTTCTCAAAGAACCAACTTTTGTTTTTTGTTGATTTTCTCTATTGTTTCTATGTTTTGAATTTCATTTACTTCTGCTCTGATCTTTACTATTTCTTTACTTCGTCTTGTTTTGAGATTAATTTGCTGTTCTTTTTCTAAATCTTCAATTTCAGCTCTTCCTTCTTTTTAATGTAAGCATTGAGTGCTATACATTTCCCTCTCAGCATTGCCTTTGTGGTGTCCCATAGGTTTTGATATGTTGTTTTCTCATTTTCATTCATCTCAAGATATTTGCTGGATTCACTTGTAATTTCTTCTTTGACCCACTGATTTTTTTTAAAGAGTATTGTTTAATCTCATATATTTATGAATTTTCCTTTTTTCCATCCATTATTGACTTTCAGCTTCATTCTGTTATTATCAGAGAAAATGATTTATGAAATTTCCTTTTTTAAAAATTTATTGATACTTGTCTTGTGACCCAACATATGGTCTATCTTGAAGAAAGATCCATGACCACTTGAATATAATGTATATCCTGCTGTTTTGGGGTACAATGCTCTATAGATGTTTGTTAGGTCTAGTTCATTTATCATATTATTCAAGCTCTCTGTTCCTTTATCTATCCTCTGTCCAAATATTCTATCCAATACTGACAGTGATGTATTGGAGTCTCCAACTATTATTGTAAAGGCATCTATTTCTCCCTGCAGCTTTGCCAGTTTCTGCTTGATGTATCTTGGGGCACTCAGGCTAGGTGCAAAAATATTTCTTATAGTTACTTTTTTTCTTGCTGAATTGCCCCTTTTATTAATATATAATGACCTTCTTCATGCTTTATAACAGTTTTGCATTTAAAATCTTTATTTTTTCAATATTAGTATTACTACTCCAGGTCATTTTTGGTTACTGTTTGCATGGAATATCTTTTTCTAACCTTTCACTTTTAACCTGGTTGTGTCCTTACATCTGAGGTTACTATTTTCTAGACAACATATAGATGGCTAAAATTTTTTGATCCATTTTATCAGTCTATGTCTTTAATTGGGGAGTTAAAGCCATTAACATTCAATGTTATTACTGTAAAGGGATTTTTTTACATCATCCATTTTGTCCTTTGGCTTTCTGTTTATGTATCATAGTTTTGTCTGTTTTTTCACATTTTAATTTACCTTTCCTAATAATCTTCATTTCAACATTCTCCAAGCCCCTCTCCCTTGTTTTTCTTTTCAGGTTGCAGCACTCGCTTTAGTATCTCCTTTAATTATGGTCTCTTCCTGTTTCCTCTTCTGACTTGTAATTTTTGCTGAGGTTTAAGCATCTGAATAAGTTTGTGAACTTACATGATGGACAATTTCTCTCTCTTGCCTGTTGTATTATTTTCTTCAACAGCTCTTCTTTCATGTTTGCCTCACCTTATTCTAAGTCTTTAACATTTCCAAGTTTAGTTGTCAAATTTGGGCAAGGGACTCACTAATGCTGTGCAGAATTTCTCCCATGTTTGGAGTACAGAGACAAACAAAGCACTTTTTGGCCATTTCATAAATATACATTTTTCTCCTGAATTCTCATCCCTGTATTTTGTAAATGATATTATGCCTTTTAATTAATAGGTAGAAGCACACATATTCTTATATTATTGAATAATGTTTCCCTAATTACAGCAATTTAGCATATTAAATATAGAGTTGTACTAAAATATTATTCCTTGTTAGGTTAATTCAAAGTTATATGCATATATATACATATATATATATAAATGTTTTCATGTATATATTTGTATTTGTATATGTAACTGTGTGGGTTTGGAATTGTATATAAAAATATGTTCTCGGTTACTCTTTTAGAGAATCACAAGTCAAATTTGTATGTATTTTTCTTCATTGGATATTTATAATAGTTCCCAAAAGGTTTTCAATGCCTAAGGCAAGCTTTCAGCATCAGCAGCTCTAAGGAAAACTTTACTCCCTACCCTGTCCCAATGGATTTTCCAATGAACTACTCAGCTCAGACAGTCCAAGGGCATAAGCAAACCAAGGGAAAATTAATGAAACTGCCACACTTTTTGAATTTCAGGTGAGGAAACACCAGTCCGTTCTCCATATGATTTGCTTAAACACATTTATTCTAGAGGCAGGAAGTCTTTGAAGTCAATTAAATGTGCACATAGATAAAACATATGGGAGTCCTGGCCTCACAACTTAACTGCTGCATTAATTTAAGTCTCTTCATCTCTTGAATTTTCAATTTGTTGATTGTAAAAAGTAACTAGGAATAACAATATTTCATTTAAAAATACTTAATATTAATATCTCACTATTCTGTTCCCATCTGTATTTTTTAAAATATTTTAAAAGATACTTAGATTACATAAATGTTACGCAAAATTATAGGGATTCCCATGTTCCCCTCCTCCCACACCTCTCACAAGCTCCCACATAAACATCTTTTATTAGTGTGGCACATCTCCTGCAATTGATATATACATCCTGGCACTTTGCCACTAAGCATGGACCATAGTTCACTTTGTAGACCACACTCTCTCACACACAGTTCTGCATGGTATATGCTGATGTAAAATGGCCTATATCTGTCATTGTGATGTCACTCAGGATATTTCCCAAGTCCCAAAAAAGCCCCTGTATTACAACTGTTTTTCTCTCTCCCTGCCCCAAAAGTGTCCAGTGGCCAATAGTTCCACATCAATGTTGTAATTTCTTCCATTGTTTGAATCACAATATGTACACTCTAGTCCATAGCTCTTCCCCCAATCCTGAGGAGTCTGGGATGGTGATGTCCACTCCACCCCCAAGTGAGAGGGGGCTTATATCCCATGGATAAGATGGATGAGATTATCATGCCTGCAGCTGCAGACTCTCTCCATTCCCTGGGATGGCCGTTGTCCATCATCATCTCCCCTCCAGGTGTCTTGGGTTAGTCCATTGAGCTGTAGAGTAGGAGTTGAACCTCCACCGAGATTCTAGGCCCAGCTGGCACATGGGCAGGCCAAAGGTTCCAGTCTCTGGAAGTACACCTACAATCTCCAGCACCACATATAGATTTGAATATAAGGGACTGATGGATCATGTGCAGGAAGGACTTATTTGATTCCAACTCTGTTACTCTCAGGAGCATAGATTCTAAAGTAGAGCCCACTGATAAGGCATCAATCTCTGGAGCTATCTCCCCTTATATAGGTCCTGGGTGTCTCCAGGGCTCTCAGGAGCCCCTCTGGGGTGATATCCACTTTGGTGTTATATGATATCCTACTGAGCTGTGAGTAAGCGTTACCTCTAGGATGACCTCCTGACTCTCTTTGAAGTCTCTTAGCCATATGAACTCATTTGTCTTTACCTTTCCCCCCTTTTAGTCAAGGTTTTTTCCCAGTCATATTGCCAGTTGCCACTTGGTAGTAAACCCTTGTTGCCAGGGAAGCTCATCCCCAGGAGTCATGTCCTACGCTGGGGGTAAGGTAATGCATTCATATGCTGAATTTGGCTTAGAAAAAGGCCACATTTGAGCAACAAAGAGGCTCTCAGGTGGCAACCCTTAGGCACCCCATAAAAATAGACTAAGTTTCAATTTCAAGAGCAAAAACTCCTAAGGCTAGTCATCAATAACAAGAACCCCTCATTGGACCATCCTCCTTAGCTAGACACTGCCCCTGCAATTGGGGGACTGTTGCTGCTCCCTTGGAGAATGTGGCAGATTTCTCCAGGCTGGGAATTCAGTATTCATTCATTTATTGAGTGATTCTTCACCCACTGTGACCATGCCCAAACCCTTGATGATTTGAACAATCTCTAAGAGTATGGGAATAGCTTCATTCATAAATATATTTTCAGGAAGCATATTGAGAAACTTATCCTGTTTTTCTTATGCCTCATCCTGTGCTGTAGACCCTGTTGCTTTGTTTAACCCAGTGCTTATAGGAGGAACCATGTGAAGTGTGGCACAGACAGTTCTTCTCTCTATGAACTCCCCATTCCCCATAACTTCTTCTGATAGAAAGCCTTGCTAAATCACAATGAAGTATAATTTTTGTGTTTTATCTAGACTTCATATGATTCACCTCTAAGTAAATTAATGATGAAGCTATGAATAGCTTTAATAAAAGTCATCTATTTGCTTATAGGAGGTAAGTTTTTTAGTATCTGTGAAATATTTTATTCCCATTGCCTCCTTAAGACTGGTCAGGTGGACTCTATATTCAGTTTGTCCCATTCAAAATGATGGAGCATTGCAATGACAGATACAAGGAATTATGTACTTTGTCATAACTTAAAAAATTGTGGATAGAGTGTAAACTACAATGTAAACTATAATCCATGCTTAGTGGCAATGCTCCAAAAGGAGTTCATCAGTTTTATCAAATATACCACACTAATGAAGGATGTTGTTAATGTGGGAAAATGTGGAAGGGATAGGGACTGTGGCATATGGGAATCCCCTATATTTTTAATGTAACATTTATGTAATTTAAGTATATTAAAAAACTAAAAAGTATATACATAAAAAAACAACAAAAATCATGTTCTTAAGTTGATACATTTTGGTTGTTGTCAAGCTATTTTAACCAGGGCCATTTGATGAGGTTACTTCAGGTTAATGTGCACCACAAATTAATCAAGATGTGTGTATTAGACAGCCAAAGGTGTGCTGATGTAAAATAACAGAAATCTGTTGGGCTTTATAAAGGGTATTTTGTTGGGGTAGATGCTTACAGTTACTAGGTCATAAAGCATAAGTTACTTCCTTCATCAAAGTCTGTTGCCACATGTTGGAGAAAGATGACTGCCAACATTTGCAAAGGTCCAGCCTTCCTCTTCCTCTTAATGCTCCATGGTCCCAACTTCTTCCAATATCAGCCGTAGGCTGGTATAAGTCTTGTCTCTCTCCCAGGGCTCATTTCTCTCTAGGATGAGCTGCTCTAGTCTCTCCACAGGCCAGGTGTAGACTATCAGGCTTATGGCTCATCTCTCTTCCTGAGACCTCTGCCATGTCTAATGGAGCCTTCTCTCCTTCCTCACATATCTGCTTCTCTGTGTGTTTACTTTCCTGGGCTCCAATATCAAAACATTCCAACTAACTCCTCTGCCTTGCCATTTCCTACTGACATGGCCCAATCAAAGGCTTAATCATAATTTAATCAAGCAGAAGTGAAAACTCTGAATCCAACACAACCTAATATGCCCCGAGGAACATACCAGTCCAGAAACATAATGCAATATCTATTTTTGGAATTCATAAATAATGCCAAACTGCTACAATGGGTCTTAATCCTCTTGAGTCTTGTATAAGAGAACAAAATTCAGACAAAGAGAGAAAGCCACAGAGAGGTCAGCAAGAAGATGAAATCAATGGAACCTGAAAGAGTAGGGAGACATCAGGACATGCTGCCATGTGTCTTGCCATGTGACAACCTAAGGTCAAGGATCTCAGGCCACCAGGTCCAGAATACCAGTGTCTTCATGGAGAATGCATCATCTTGATGATTCCTTGATTTGGACATTATCCTAGCCTCAGAATCTTGAGCAAATACATCCTCATTGCTTAGCCAAATTATTTCATGGTATTTGCCTGAGGATCCTAGGAAACTAAAAGATCATCTATATACAAATATATGTAGATACACACAAATGCATATGTATATATGTATAGGAATACACATTCACATATATATGTATGTATGAATAGCACTCCCAATTTCTATGGATTTTTTCCTGATAAATATTCAAAATTGAAAAATACGAGTCCAAGGGTAATTTTTCTTGGTATATATTTCATAAATAAATTGTATGAGTTATTTACATGTAAGACAATAAAATAGATTTATGCATATATTAAATATGTTTATGTAAGGATATTTGTGCAAATAAGGATATTTGACAACCAAATTTAAGGTATACTGTTTTATATTATAATTTAAAAAATAATATTGTAAGTGTTAAAGGGAGCTCATTACAATAGTAAAAAATGTTTTTCTTATTTTGTTAGGCTATATTGAAATTGGGTGTGT
>JAQZBX010082774.1:0-13479 GCA_029593785.1 Cabassous unicinctus | reverse complement strand
TCATTTCAAAACTATTAGATTTGCCACTATAAAAAAATCCCTGAAAACTACAAATGTTGGTAAGGATGTGGAGAAATAGGAATACTCATCCACTGCTAGTGGGAATGTAAAATGGTGCAAATGTTGTGGAGGACAGTTTGGCTGTTACTCAGGACGCTAAGTATTGAATTGCCATATGAGTAATCACACTACTAGATATGCACCCAGGAGAACTTAGAGCAGGGACGTGAACAGATAAATGTACATCAACGTTCATAGTTTCATTATTCACTATTGCCAAACATGTAAGCAACCCAGATGTCCAACAGATGAATGCATAAACAAAATATGGTACAAACATATGAATGAATATTATTCAGCTGTAAGGATTGAAGTGCTGACAGATGTAACACTATGGATGAAGCTTGAGGGCTTACATTAGTGAAATAATTCTGACACCAAAGGACAAATATTGTATTATTTTACTAATATTGATTAAGTAAAATAACTAAACTTCTAGGGTAGAATATAGAAGATAGGTTACTAGGGAATAGAATGAAAGTAGCTAATAGGGAGTCAATGTTTAATCTCTGCAGAGTTTGTAAATCAATTGATTATAATCACTTGGAAACGGACAGAGGCGAGAGTAAAACAACAGTGTGATGTAATCGAGTGCTTGAAGCATGTCTGTGAATGCGGGTGAAAGGTGGAGGCTTCCGGTTGTATATGCTGCTAAAAGGAAAGTGAGAGGACAAAATGTGGGATTGTGTAACACAGTGAACCCTGTGGTGGCTGAGGATTGTAGTTAATAATATAAATATAAGAATGTTCTTTCTGGATCTATAGCAAAGATACATTACTTGTACAGGGTATTAATAGTAGTGGGATATATTGAGGAAAATGCACCTGAAGTAAAATATATACTACAGTTAACCATAATAGTTTTACATCCTTGCCTCAATTGCAACAAAGGTACCATACCAATATTAAATGTTATAAATGGGGGGTATGGTTGTGGGAATGTTGCATATTTTATTCTTAGACAAATGTTATGCACAAGAAAAACAACCAAATTTCCTTGTCCATTATACTGTTTCATTATAAGGCTTCTCTAAAAATACATGTGAAGAACTTTTCATGAGAAACAAGGCAAGTATATAATTTATGTTCTACCTGTCAATTAACATTCCCTGGTAAGAAAGTAAAGATGGAATATGGTCAGGTGTCCAGGTAGACAAGGTATTTTGAACATCTTGAAAAGTATATAGCTAGATACTTATATGGAATATAAAGGTATTCTGGATGCCCTAAGTATGTTTTCTGGATAGATAGAGGCCCACAGAGGAGATAAAATATTAAACATTCCATCTGGGGAAATTCTGCTACTTTCTCAAATAAATTCACAAAAAGCTCTGGATTATATAAGCCTTATCTAATAACAAAAAAATACTCCAATAAGCCAAGTTCTTCATGAACCTTATTTCATGTACTAATGAAATTAATCCTAAGTATCATTAAAGTCTAAGAGTTGCCTCCTGAAAACTTTTTTTACTGAAATGTGGCCTCTTTCTTAGCCAAAATCTTCAAAGAAATTCACCACCTTCTTCCCGATGTGGGACACGACTCCCAGAAATGAGCATCCCTGGCACTGAGGGATTATTAACATGGATGCATTTGGAGAAATAAGTTGATTAAAACGGGAGACTCCTAAATAAAAGAGTTTTATGGCTAAGAGATTTCAACGTGAGTTAGGAGATCATTCCAGAGCTTATGCTTATGCAGATCTCAGCCAGACTTAAAATACTGCCACAGTAAAAAAACCTCAAAAAAAAAAAAAGTGCTCCTGAGGGCTTTTAGGACATCCAGACACCATAGACAAGACTAATGGTCTCATGAAATTAATACCCCCTCAGTGGGCCTTATCTAGGTATATATGTAAATCTATTTCCCCAATATAACATAGGTATACTTATTTATAAATTCCCTAAACACAATTCTCCTTTTACCTAAATATATAATTTTCAATTAACTTGTTAAGTATAGTTCTCAGAGAATGAAAAATTTTGGAGTGTTTATATGGTGGTTGGGCCCTGAATCTTAGCCAATATGTGGACAACTCCTATGTTCTGGTTGTGTGGGTCTACCCTGGATAACCTGCAGAATTAGGAGGATGGATCAACTCCACCCCTAAAAACAAGAGTATCTTCAATTGCATGGAAGCAATTCCATTCCCCTGCCCCATAGGATGCCTACATCCCTTTACAGCCTGAAAGCATCAGAGCAGACATCATCCCAAACCTCTCAAGATTGAGGAGTAAACAAAATTGGGGATGGGGAGTGAAACCACTGACCAGAACAGATGCATTGTTATGGTAGCTGTTAATTGAGTTACTTGTAACATGGATATAAATAAATTTTTAAATTAAAAAAATGTATCTCAGCTGGTTGGAGAACAATTTCAGAAGAAAATAAGTTGATATAAATGTAAACACTCATCTTTAAGAAATTCGACATGTGATCCCTAAGAAATTGGAATGGAAGCAAAGTGTGCAAGAACTGAAGGAACAGAAAAAAAGTGCTTGAGCACTCCAATGCCAGAATGAAAGAGGTTGTGTAGGATAAAGTGGGCCAGATAAAATCTGTCACTGAAACTGTGCTGAAGGCCATAAATTTGCCTGATCACTTTAGAGAAGCACTTATGGGAGACAATCACTTGAAATTAGGTAAAAAGAGGAAATCAGAAAATGGAGAACACATTTCTATGAATTGGCACATGATCTGAATGAACTCATTAATATTGTGAACTTAAATGCTTCCTCTAAAAGCCTGGACTGAGAGAAAAAAAAAAAAAACATCCAAGAAAATATGTGAAGAAAATCAAGTGACTTAAGAATTTACAGGGCACATACAAATCTTCAGAATGAGTAAGCATCTTTACCATCTGAAAATTTGCTGCTAGAAAATGAGATGGAGAAGTTTCAGATGAAACTTCAAATACATTCTGAGGGCCGTGAAAAACATAGGCTGTGGCTTCGGGGCAATTCAATTGAGGAGGAATCTTACTACTCAGAAATGGAGAAGAAACTTTGCAAAGTGTATGGAAACATGAACTTCACATATCAGAAGCACAATCTCTACAAGAAGTTTGTTGAAGACCTGGTAAAAGAGTTGGAAAGAACCAATTCCTTCTATAAACCAGATTCTATCTTATGAGAAGATAGCTGAAAAAGGGGTTCTGGGAGCTCTGTTCCCTGAGAAAATGCACAAAAAGCAAGGAAAAGAAAGCCATTAAAATAGGGAGATATTGGTGAAAGTAGACTTGAAGCCCCAGTTTTTCTCAGGTGTCCCTTTTGTCCTGATGTTCCAACTACAAACTTCAGGCACCTGAATGTTTGATTCAATCTTCAGAGCTGTTGTCCAGTCATCATCCTCAATTACAGCAAGACATCTGTTGGGATTTTTTCCCTTTAAAAGTAATTTTGATTGATCTAATTTTAGTTAAATACAGTCACTTAAATGAAAATAAAATTGATGTTTTTATTGAACTTTGATATTACTATAATCCCTAGGATAGTATTTTGCAAATATATATTTGTTCATTGTAGCTGTTCTGAATAATTGCATTGTATTTGAACTTGTAGAATTAGGTACTATAACTATTATGTTTTAATTGAGAAAAGAGTGTACTGTAGTTTTGTTAATGATAGTCTTGGTGTTGGAATATTAATGTATTTTTTTTGTGTGGAAAACAAAAAGAATAGCCCCCCCAAAGCAAAGCAAAAAACCCACAAAAACAAAACTAGTGGCATTTCTTACTGCTCAGAACTATAATATATCTGCATCAAACATGAGGCTTCATTCTAAAAGAAACATCAGAAACCGTATCAACATAAATATGGTAGAGCACATCAGTACCAATTTTCCTTGGTTTGTTTTGAATACATCATAATATCCTTCTCTTATGGGGGAATTAAGATCTCTCAACTGGCCCCTATAATGGCCCTGATACTTCCTTGAGCGCCTACAGTAGAAGTTTTAGGGAGGCTGGCATTCTGTGTGAATTAATTTCCTCCTGGGGAGATGTGCTATGAAGAATACAAGACTGTTGTAGAAAAATGCCACTGTGTGTATGCAGAGTTGATTGCCTGCCTAGAAAAGAAAGACCATTTCTAACAATCACGAGGAAATAAAAGAGTGTTGAAACATCTGTACAAAGGACCCTAGAAAAATGTTATACAAATATTTTGTGCATAGAATTGGAAATACTTCAAATCATTGCTGGCATAATACTTGCAATTCTCACTACTTGAGATTCTTGACTACTTTTTCCCTATAGTTTGCTTTTTAGAAGGCCCACAACTGGAAAGCATCAAACGAAATATCAAAGAGTATATCAAAACTTTTCGCACAGCGAAGTATCCCCATGAAAATCTACCCAGCACTATGAGAATTACTTAAATCTACCCATAAAATATTTTTGTTATTCTTACGTATAAAGGATGTATCTTTAACAACCATTATTGTAGTTGAAGTTTTTAAATTTACCTTTAAAAATGAATTTGTTATTTTAAAATTTACAAGCAATAGCTAGAAAAATTATTCATGTTTGTAAAATTTAAGTTTCTTGACTGGCACAGCCTATCACATAAAGGGCACATTAATTAAAACACATGCTTAAAAATACCAGTATAGAGCTTCAGAAATTTATAAAATAAAATATCAAATTGTAAAGAGAATATTTAAAGGAAAGAGAAATAGTACACTATTTATCCAGTTGCTGAATGTAAGCTGAAGTTAAATGAGTATTAGTTTCTTAATGCTGAACATTTTCTGGTAAGGATTCTTGGTAAAAAGGCAACCTTCATGGGATTTAATGGAGGTATAACATGGCTAATTAATGCAACCCACACAATGCTGGCTCAGCTTGTGAGAATCAGAAATTTAAAATCCTTTACATCATGAGAGGATACGTTTTTATGTTTTGTTTTGTTTTTGTTTTTTTAAAAGGTGTATCATATAGTATAAGCAATCTCTGGTATTCTGCCTGTAAAATCCGACTCTCTTTATTGCTATATCTCTTCTATAGATCAGAAAGACAGATATCTAAAGAGATATCAACCCACCCAAATATAGACGTAAGGTCACCAACAGAAGTTAGACTGACACAGCACTGGATAGAACAATGTTTTATCCACATAGAAAAGAGAGAAGGGACAGCTTCAACGGTGGGCATTGGGCCCTATATATAGCAGGTCTCAACCCATGGCCAATGCAGGGAAATATATTATGTGCCACACCCATTCTTGTGTCTATGTGTCATAGTTGAGGAAAAAGATTCCCTTCAACAAAAACCAGACTGTCTCCAGTGAATATATATAATATGCTGAAGGAAATAGGGAAAGGAATGTACCAGCGTTCCCCTTATCTTTTAGGAGATTATGTTTTATCCAGCCAGGCTGACATACTTGTTCCTGAGCAAAGGATGCATTTGTGGTTCCAGGGAAAGATGGTAGGCCATGTGAGGACTTGCCCCTACCACAGTCTACCCCTCAGTTTTGGAGGGAACCCAATACATATTTTGAATGGCCCATCATCAAGTTCATATGGTGAGCTGCATGTCTGGAGCATGGAATTTAGTTATGATAGATGACAGTTGTATGCACCATTAAAAATGAGGTAACATTTGAGGAGGGTATCAGATAAGATCTCCTGAAGTAGGGATATCAAGCCTGCTTGGAGGAGGAATAGAAACCAGCTACCTCATCCATTGCCTAGCCCAAATTAGTTGACAAGGTCAAAGGTCTTTATTTTTTAAATTTTGTGGTTGAAATGAATTGCATTTTTCATGTTCTGTGTTTTATTCACAACATGTACAGATTTATTTATGTAAAAGCAATATTTTTTTCTCATGTAGTGAATGAATCCCCTGCTTGTGTCTTTCAAATGTCCCAGAATCTAAGCTTTTGGAGGGCAGTGGCTGCTGCACAGTCTACCTCATATTGGTGTAGATGAATTAAGTAATGATTTAAGAATAAAATTAAATCCACTTTTTATAATATTGAACATGGTATGTACAGCCTTTTTTAGTTTATGTAACTAAATTCTGTGGATGAGGGGATATGTTCTGCTAGGTGAAAGGCACTGGTGCATTACAGGATAATTTCTCTGTTTTGAGATGACTCTCGTGTGCAAAAGAGCCCAGGCTGAGGGTTTTAGGTGATATTTTGTGTTGTTTGTATTTATCCATTCTGAGTGAAATTGTGAAACACATATCCTATTCCACATTGCCCTCACCATTTTGGGGCAGAGACCTTATACAAATTATTTCCACCTCTAAAATCATCCCGCTTCCCTTAATGCCAGTATTAGTGTAATCCCCTTTATCTTCTAGTTAGTGATAAACTGGTATTTTTCATATTTTTTATTTTTTAGTTTTCTGGGCATCAGCTCATCGCCAATGCCAATGATGTTTGGCAAAATCCATTTGGTCACCCCATATGAACAGTATACTCTTTGATGTAAGTTTTATAGAAGCTCCTCCCTCCTGGCAGTGACTCTAAATAGATTGTTGCCATTTCCAGGGTAGTTGAGTCTAGATTTACATCTATCCAAACACCTGTGTGGTGTTCCTGCCCTAAGGGAACACTTGGGGTGTTTCATACCTCAGTGGTACTGCACACACTAGATTTTACAGAGAACCAGTTCTATGCCCCAGATATTATATACTAGGCTTCCTAGTCATATACTTCAATAGTGTTGTTAACCATTGCAGCAGCAGATTTAGGCTCAAGAGCAACATCTTTAGAAACAAATCACACTATTTGTTTATAATAGTCATTAGGAATCTCTCCCACATAGGGTCTGGTATCATTCAAGTGTTTTTGTTGGGTTTTTTTTCACTGTATTTTTTTTTTTTAATTTCAGAAGTTGTGGTTTTACAAACAAATTATGCATAAATTTCAGAATTTCCATATACCACCTCACCAACAACACTATAATTGTTGTGGAACATTTCTTTATAATTGTTGTGGAACATTTCATAGCATTTCTTTGTAATTATAATATTTTTTGCTAACAGTAGATACCGAAATATAAACCTATTAAAATTACCCTATTAATTATTAATATTACCCTATTAAACACATATAATTCAGTGCTGTTAATTACACTCACAATAATGTGCTACAATCACCAACATTCATTTCCAAACCTTGACAATAAACATAAATAGAAATTATGTAAAAATTAAGCATCAACTCTCCAGTCTCTAATGCCAATATGTCTGCTGAGAATCTATATTCTAGATTTTAGCTCTATGAAGCTAAAATCTTACTTAAAATCCTAGCTAAAATTTTTACTTATTATATTTAATTCCTATCAGTGAGAACCAAATATATTTGTCCTTTTCTGTTTGCCATTTTTAACTCAGCATAATGTCCTCAAGATTCATTCATGCATGCATCAGGACTTCATTGCTTCTTACAGCAGTATAATACACCATCATATAGATGAGTAATAGTACAGTGTATGTATATACCAAGTTTTAGATTACATAAATGTTAAGTAAAAATGTAGGGTATTCCCAGTTACCCTAACTCTTCCCCTTCTCAGACTTTTCCCCATTATCAACATCTTTCATTGCTGTAGTACATTTGTTACAATTGATGCACACATACTGAGGCATTGCTGATAACCAGGGTCTAAGGTTTACTTTATTGTTTAAACTTTGCACTGCACCATTTTATTGGTTTTGATTAAAGGTGTTGCTCAAATGTGGCCTCTCTCTAAGCCAAACTCAGCATAAAATCTCACTATCTTCCCCCCTGGCAATGGGACATGACTTCCAGGTATGAGCCTCCCTGACACAAATGGATTAATACCAAGCACCAACTAGTGAAGAATTTGGAAAAATGCCTAGACCAAAAGGGGGAAATATTAAATACAAATTAGTTTTTATGGCTAAGAGAAATCAAAGTGAGTCAGGAGGTCATTCCAAAGGTTATGCATATGCACTTCTTAGGAGGAGCTCCCTGACTGCCTCAGTAAACTGTGCCTCATGCAAAGGGGCTCCTGAGGGCTCTTGAGACATTTAGACATTATAGACAGACAATCCCAGGAAATTAGCTCCCTCTTAGTGGGCCTTACTTTGGAATATATGATAACCTTTATCCCCTATGTAACAGAGTTAGATTCCTTTATAATTTTCATACACATGACTCTTATGAGTCTGTTATTTGAACCTATATTTAGCACTATACCCATCAAATAGGTGTCCCAGATACTTAAATCTTCTGGCTGTTCATATGCTGGTTGAGCCCTCAATCTCAGCAGAGTTACAGCCAACACCTACTCTTCAGTTCATCCCATTCACCCAGGACAACTAACAAAAGGATGATGATGGACAATGTCCACCCCCCAAAATCAGAAAGAATCAATAACTGCAAACAAGAGAGTTCCACCTATCTTCAAATGGGACCTAAACCCCTCTCTGAGAATGTCCATGCATTGTCCATGTTGTTTAACTCAGATGATTTGGCCCCAGTCATGCAGTCCAAGTGGCAAAATCCATCTTGAACAAACATGCATAGCTTATAATGTTGCTCACTCATCCGGAAGGGTTGGTAATGCCAGGCATAACTAGAGGTATACTAGTGCCAAGTGTTTTGAAACCCCTTGAATTATTCATTTGGAGTCCCACAAGAGGGAAATACCTGAAGGTCACATCACTTCCAGGTTGGAATTGGTGGGCACTTGTGTAATACAGCAGTCCAGACCATTAATCACCCCTGGAAAATGTGCTCCTGTGGAAAAAAAAGGAAAAGAGTAGTTGAGTATACTGAGGTTGGAATTTCTCAGGTGTGGCCTAATAAGGTGATTGCTTGGTCCTCCACTCTCTCAAATCTCAGCATTTTTCAACAAATACTACAGTTATGTGTGTTCTTTTTGCTGCAGTGCAGTGTTTAATGTCCAAATAGTTTTAGTTAGGTGAGAGTACCAATAAGTAAGCTGTCTTTTTTGATGGCCATTGCATAGTTGTGGTTTGAGTCTTCTGTTTAATTGATCATACTTGTTTAGGGGGGGGATTATATCAAGTATGAAAGGTCTGGCTTTTATGTTGGATATGTGCCCATTCTTGGGTCCTGTTTTCTGTAAATGAGGTAACTTGATTTGATTTGGGATGAGTATTTGAATATGTGACACAAGTGTTTCTCTGTGGCTACAATAGTGGTCTCAACATTTGTATGGTGCATGGCATTTTCCCATATCTGGATTATGAGTCTACAGCATAAATACAGCATTGGAACTCATTTAAAATGGCAGTTATTTTATGTGGTAAAGATGCCACAGACATTTGGGCTATGGTGGTTATACTCATGTGTCAAATTGGCCAGGTAATGGTGCTCACTTGTTTGGTTAGGCAAGCACTGTCTTAATTGTACTGTGAGGTCATTTCATGGACTTAAAGCATCAGCGAATTTTTTCATCTATTGCTGATCACACCTACAATCAACAGAGGAGATTCCCTTCAACAATGAGTCAGTTGAAGGCCTTAAAAGGAGAAGTGATTTCAGACATCAGGAGAGAGAATTCCCATCTCTGTTTCAGTGAGTAAACTTCTAATAGGGAATTCTTTTAGGATCTTCATTAGAATTCCCTGCTTGAATTCTGCCCTACCGAGTTCAGACTCATACACGCCCATGGTCATGTGAATCAATTATATAAAATTTCTTATTTACAGATATTTCCTGTCAGTTCTGTTTCTATAGTGAACCCTGCATAGTACATGGGAACTATGCTCCAGCTGATGTGCCCCAGCTCAAAACCTTGTATGATCTGGGCTGACTGGAAAGACTCACATGAAGGTCTTACATTGTTGACTTTTACTTCTTTAGGATGATTCATTCTGATTTGGCCCACTCTTGCATCTGATGTGGGTTTCCATGTCCCATTCAATGAAATGACAACCTGTTGGGAACATGCTTGGTCAGCAAAGGAATTTTAATTTTGGTTCTGCTTTAAATGGGCCTTTGCCATGGACATCAACTTAGGTGACAAATAGATCTCATTTTCAGCTCATAAGCTGTTACTTTAATCCTTGTCCCCAAAGTGGGAGCTGCCATTGACAATAACTTCTGTTTGTCTTTGCCTGGTATGCTCCTCTGACTATTGGCCCAAGTGGTCCATAGAAATTATAACTGTTGGGCAAACTCCTGAACCCTTTCAGTGTTTATTGCCAAATCTGTAGTTGTAATAATATTTATGAAGTTTTGCGGGGCTTGTTAAACCAGTTTTTTGTTGGTGAGTCCAGCAATGAAGATATCATCCATGTAGTGGATGACAACTACTTTTGGGATATATGGACTTCTTATAAGTCTAGCCTTACCCACTGGAGACAAATTGGAGGTGAGTTAAGATATCTCTGTGGGAGCACAGTAAATGAATACTGGAGGATGTTGATCTTGGTCTTAAGTCACAGTGGGATGGAAAAGGTATTAACCAGGTCAATAACAGCATCCCCAGTGTTGGCTCCCACAAACTCAGTGACAGCAATGATATCAGGTATTGCAGGGATGAAGGGTGACAGTCACCATGTTCCTTTAGCCTTTTTATAGGCCAGACTGGCCTACTATTCTGCAACATTCCTGCCTGCAGTAAATGGGAACTGACAAATTAATATCCTTTTTTTCCCACAAGCTATGTGGAACTGTTTTTGTTGAAATATCTGGCAAGGCTGTGACAACTCTAGTGGTGAGCAGGAGTAGATATGCCCTGCAGTTATTGCTCAGACTTCTCACCCTTCAAGTGATGGTACTGATTTGTGATATAGGCAGCCAAAATGTCAAAACTTATGATGCACTTTGTGGTGGGAAACATGGTCACTGGTGTGCAAAATGGCCTAAATGGCTCCACCCAGAAGTATAAGTGCACCTGCTTGCCGTAGATCACCATGTCCACCCTAGAGACCTACAAATGCCAGTAGTTTGCACTTACCCCTGACAGGCCCTGGAATTACTCTCACTTGGGCACCTGTTTCTAAGAGCCCCATGAAGTTTTGGCTACCCCGTTTTTTCCCATGTTCTTAAGCAGGACCATGGGGCTGCCAATCTCCAGAAGGGACCAAGGGATGTTGGCCCCACCCTTAATCATTTTTTAAAAGGGGAGTATATTGTGGTACAGGAGAGTGGGGTTATCATTCCTATCTAAAACATCATGCTCGCAGTCGGAATTGTCATCCCCCCATCCTGATCAGGGAGCAGGGAGGCCTTATTAGCTGTCATTTTCCAACTCCCATAATTTTGTTCAGGGACACAGAGGGTGGTGACGCTGGATTTTAAATCTTCAGTCCTTTGAGCTTCTTTTTCCTTTAAGGTTCAAACTAGGGCCTTTACACCTAACTTAATGGAACCCCCCAGTAACCCATCTGTGCTGGCTGAGTTCTTCCCTATACATTTCCTTGAATTCTGCTCTGTTTTTCTTTTGAATAAATAACCAAAGCCACACAGTCCAGTTGGTGGGACACGTCCTATCCTTTGTCTTACCTGGTTGCTCATTTTGTTCCACTTATGGCCCTTTAGTGGGGAGCTTCCCATTTCAGGGCTGCAAGGGCCTGTCCTTCCAAGCCTGCCTTGGTAGAGAAGACTGACACCTCCCCGTTATTTCTACCCCAGGGCTGGACATTATAGGGGAGCTTTCTTACCACTTTTCACCATCATCCCTGGGGACAGAAAAAAAGACAATTGGTAAAGGCCTGCTTTCATGAATCTCTCCAATGTTGACCAAGGTAGGATTATCTCATCCACATCGTGGCCCTGGGCAGGGTCATATAGTCAAGTACGTATCATCTTTACCTTCAGTGCATTTACAGCTTCATATACAGTTTTACTTTTGCATAAATCTCTCACAGTTGAAAATACAGCTCTCGTACATCGAGCAACCCAGACTAAAAGTGGCTTGGGCTTGTTCATATCTCTATCTTATCAGTTGTCCTTTTTGATACTGGCAAAAATACCTTGAGCAGAGGGTCAGAGGTCATATTTTCCATACTGCAGCCCTCAGCTCTAGACATCTGAGCCTGCAATGTCCTCACATTGAACAGATGTGCCAACCTAACTGCATGAATTTCCCCTGACTTCTGCCAAGGGTAGTTGGCAGCTGGTTCTTGAAAACAGCCCAAACATGGTGGATTGCCTACACAGGGACCCTAGATGTTCCTCTTGTCATTTGCAACTCTTGAGACACCAATGTTTGCTGAGTGACAGATGTGTGCACAGGCAGCCAGAAAACAGTGTATAGTATCCCTGCTCTTCCTAGAACCCACTTCCATTCTCTCAGCCTATATCTATCACACTAAATCTTCCCTGCTAATAGGAGGCTGCTTACATCCCATTTGACCCCACATAGCCAAAGATAAGCCAGTTCCTCAGTCAACCAGTCACCTCTTTGGAGAGCTGACATGACCCTGTGATGAAAAACCTGGGAACCCATTAATCCTTCACCATGGGATGGTTTACTTGTTTGGGGACCCAACCAATGTGGACAATCTGTCTTCCAGAAAGAGTGACACATAAAGAGTTGTCAGCCCACTCAATACAGATGTTGAGTCACCAACAGAAACACATTTCACACAGCGCTGGATTGAACAATGTTTTAATCACACAAATAAGAAACACATTAAGTTCAGTTTCTCTACTGGGTAATGGGTTCCCATAGCCAGCAGGTCTAAATATATGGCCAAAGCAGAGAGATATTTTAAGTGCAGCACCTCCTCTGTGTGTGTCTTAGTGGAGGAACCAGGTTCTCCCCACCAGGGAAAATTATATAAAACCAGGGAAAGGAGTCATAAAACATGCTCACCACAGTAAGACTGCCTCCAGTGAATATTTACATATGCTTAAGGCAATAAGAGAACGAATGTACCAGTAGGTAGTTTCCTTATGTACAAAGTGTTGTATTTTATACTGTCTGACCAACAGGAGGCAATTTTGTATCCCAGCTTAAGGCAACATGCCATGCTAAGACTATCCTCTACTACACACTGCCTTCTGTAATTACTTGTTCTTCATTGTGCAGAAGGTTTGAATGAATTGACCATGGTGTGTGCTTTCTTAGCCATATCACACATAGAGATCAAAGGCATCCAACATACAAAAGATATTCCACGTTGAGGGCCAATTGTTTATATTCCATTTTTCAAAAAAGAAAGCAGCTTTTGCATGGATCCAGTGCCACAACCTTATTCTGTAGTTGTGCATCAATACCATTTTACTGTTTCCTTCAGATACTGGTATAATGATGAATGCAAAATGCAATTTTAGTTGAAATTTTTAATTCAAAACATTTGATATTTTCTTCCAAGCTGACAGTATCAAGTCCCTTGAAAGTATCTCCAATGTTTAGGTACCTGTTAAAAGGCTCATCCCTGGTCTTCTCCATGTGATATCATTGTTTTCTTTTAGCTCAAAACCATCTGAAATATTATCCAAAGCATTAAACAATGTG
>JAQZBX010082773.1:0-13477 GCA_029593785.1 Cabassous unicinctus | reverse complement strand
GGGGGAAATGATGGAGTTTCAATCAAAGGCCAAGACTACTGACAGTGAGCAGATCACTTTGGAATGTAGGAGACACCCTGGAATGTAGGAGATAAGAGACTAGTCTCAAGATAATGAGATAGGATCTTATAGTAGCTGGGAGGGGAAACATCCTGAGGTTCCATTGAGTACTTTGTATGATAAATAAGATTTACAATATCTGTGAATTGCAGGACTAAAAAGAGGAACTGAGCCATTAACCTTTAAAACTTGTTGATTTCAGTAAGATGTAACTATCAAGTATCTATTACCCTTGCACATGCTCACATGTATTTTCTTTGTTCTAAAGCTGAAATAAAAGCCACACTTTGTGGTGTGGCTGGGCTCTTCTCTCCATATCGGATGGAGAGACCCCTGATCCTAGTTTTTTCTTATCTTTGTCTCTTTCTTTCTCATCTGCGGCACCATTTTCACTGAGCCAGTTCCTGAATGCCAACAATAGCAAACAAAAAGATCAAATATGTAGGAATAAACTTAAAGATGTAAAAGATCTGTACACACAAAAAAATGGCACAACATTGTTAAAGAAATTTAGGAAGACATAAATATATGGAAAAATATTCCATGTTCATGGATTGGAAGAATAAATATCAGTAAGATATCTGTCCTACCCAAATTGGTTTTCAGATTTAACCAAACCCCAATAAAAATTAGAACAGCATTTTTTAATGAACTGGAAAATCAATTATGAAATTTATTCAGAAGGGCAAGAGACCCTGAATAGCCTAAAACGTATTGAAAGAGAAAAACGAAATTGGAGGAATCATGCTACCTTACTTTAAAGCATACTACAAAGCTACCTTCCTCAAAACTGCATGGTGTTGACACAAGTAAAAACATACTGGCCAATGGAATGGAATTGAGAGTTCTGATAGAGATCCTCACATATGCAGTCAACTGATATTTGAGAAGGCCACCAATCCCATGCAACTGGGACAGAATGGACTCTTTAAGAAATGGTGTTGGGAGAACTGGAAAGCCATATACAAAAGAATGAGAGAGGATCACCAATGCATGGCTTATACAAAAATAAACTCAAGATGGATCAAAGATCTCAATATAAGAGCAAAGACCATAAAGCTCCTGCAAGCAGTAATATAGGGAAGCATCTATGAGCTCGTGTAATAAGAAATAGTTTCATAAATTTTACACCCCAAATATGAGCAATGAAAGAAAAAATACAAAAATGGGATCTCTTCAAAATTAAAAACTTTTGCACTACAAAAGAATTTGTCAAGAAAAAGAATAAGCAGGCTACACAATGGGAGAAATATTTAGAAACCACTTATCCAATAAGGGCCTAATATACAGCATATATAAAGAAATCCTACATCTTGAAAAGAAAAAGAAAAACAACCCACTTAAAAATGGACAAATGATTTGAATAGACTCTTTTCCAAAGACAATATAAAAATGGCTAAATAGCACATGAAATGATGTTCAACATCACTAGCTAATTAGGGAAATTAAATTAAAACAACAATGAGACATGATCTTACACATACTAGACAGGTGGCTATTAAAAAATCAGATAATTACTAGGGTTGGAGAGGTTGTGGAGGAAAGGTAACCTTCACCTACTGCTAGTGGGAATGTAGAATGGTGCAGCAATTGTGGAGGATGGTTTAGAGTTTCCTCAGGAAGCTATCTATAGAACTTCCATATGATCTGGCGATCACACTGCTGGGTATATACCCAGAAGAATTGAAAGCAAGGACAAGTACACGTAGATCCTCACAATGTTCATAGTGGCATTATTCCCTATTGCCAAAATTTGGAATCAACCCATTGTCCCTCAACAGATTTATGGATAAGCAAAATATGACATATACATACAATGGAATATTACTCAGCTGTAAGAACGAATGCACTATTAACACACGGGATAACATGGATGAATCTTGAAGACCTTATGTTGAGTGAAGTAAACCAGACACTGAAGGACAAATATTACATGACCCCACTGATATGACTTAACCAAACTTAGCAGACTCACACAGCTAGAGTCTAGAATGCAGGTTATCAGGACACAGAAAGGGGGTAGAGTGTAGTGAGCCGATGCTGAATATGGGCAAAAACTATGATAAGGTGCAAGGATGTGGTGTGGCAGTAGAGGAGAATGATGGTGGTGCAGGGATGTGAGTTGGGTCGAAGGAGCTGGAATGTGAGGGTGATCAGTGTGGGGGCTGGTTGGACTATCCATGGAACTAGGGGGAAGGCTGGAGGATAGAACAGGTGAACTCTGGGGATTTGTAGGTCTGGTTGAAATTATAATGCTGGGAATGTTTTTTCTGCAAATATGGCAGATTAGGATAACTGGTGCAGGTTGTTGGGGTGAGGGGATATGTGGGAAAGTGTGTACCAGACATGCTTCTGTGGTATAAGAATGTGTTCATCTTGTCATAAGGTGTTATCTCAGTGTGTGGAGACTCACAATAAGCAAAAAAAATATTAAACTCTCACCCTGGGGAGTCCTGCTATGTACTCAAATAGAGGGGCAAGAATCTCTTGAGTACATAGGAAGAGCCTAATAAATGTACACAAACCAGTATGTCAAGCCCTCAATGTTAATGTATATATGTATGAGACTTCTTCTTCAAAAACTGAGACTTAGTGGTTTCCAGAGGTTCTGAGGAGATGGAGAGGGAAGAATAGGTGTAACATGTGGCATTTGGGGACATTGGAATTGTTCTGCATGATAAAGCAATAATGGATACAAGCCATTATATACATTTTGTCAAAACTTATAAAATTGTGCAGTGCAAACTGTAAACCATATTTTAAACTATGCACAATGCTTAGTAGCAATGCTTCAATATGTGTTTATCAATTGTAACAAATGTGCCATAATAATGAAAGTTGTAGTTAATGGGGGGAAATGAGAGTGGGGAATAGGGTAGAGTATATGGGAATCCCCTACATATTCAATGTAATATTTATGTAATCTAAAGATCCTTTAAAAATAAAATAAAAAAATGACATAGTAAATATTTACTTACACATGTGATTTTGTGTTTCCACCAACTAGAATAAAAGTAGGTATTTTATAACTTAGACAGAGTATAAACTAAATAATTATATCTTGAATGAATGACATCAATTCTGTACTATCAATATTGTTTAAAATGTCTACACAGTTAGTAAAAGGAGCTGTTATATAGGTAAGAGTGCTCAGTGTATTTGGCTCAATTTGCTGGACCGATCCTAATCTAAGTTTCATTAAATCAAGTATTATAGGGTGGTACATAAATAATACTAGAATACTTAGGGTTTTTCTAGTTTTATATTGGGATTTTGTGCTGGTTAATTAACTGTTAATTAAAAGGATTCATCCTCAAATCACAAAATTGGCATGAGGTATCTAAGAGATGAATTTAAAGAGGAGGTTGAAAATAGATGAAAATTGTCCTGGGGGAAGCTGTCACATGTATCTAGAATGATAGGTTAAATAATAAGAGAATTGCCACTGAAAGAATGAATATCACTGAAAAAATAGAAAGGAAGGAAAAGAACACTAAAGAAAGAAGTATGGAAGGAAAGCACTCTCAGTGAAACTGACATTCCTTAGGCTGGAAAAGAGGGTCTGTGCAAGAAAAGAGTGAGTGAGGAATACCACCTTCTCTGCAGGAGGCTTTGAATAGGAAAGGTCCATTTTGGAAGGTACAAAGCTGGAGGGTAATTGCAAAGAAAGGAGGAAAACTGGGAGAATAAGGCATTAAAATGTAAATTCCAGAGTCAAGGACAGAAAGGGAAGAGAGAATCATCTGTCAGGGAGTAAAACTCACTGTTCCCTTTATCACAGGGTAGAGATAGAAGATTATTAGTTCAGACCTGTGATCCATCCATTTGAAACGTGCAGTTTCCTGTTATCCAAAATTCCTGGCTAAGTCTATGGGAACTCTACAGCACTTTTCTTAAAATCTCACCCAATGAGATCCAGAAAAGGCCAAGCCCTTAACGTTTCCCTTGGCCTGAACAGATCTAAGGAGTGAGTCAGGAGACACAGCCTCTTGGGCAGATAGAGGAAGTGTGAAAGTTCAGAGCTGGGGTGGGGGAGGAAGCAGCTGGTGCAGCAAGGAATCACCTATAGGCAGCCAGGGGAGGGTGATTTGTGCTCGAGGATAAAGCACTGCGGGAGGAAGGCTGTTATACTCCTGACAGTAATAATCTCTCAGATCTTCTGCCTCAAGCATGGTGATGGTGAGAGTGAAACCTGGTCCAGAGTCCCTGCCATTGAATTGGTCAGGGACTCCACATGCCTGGACAGATGTATAATAGATGAGCAGTTTAGGAGCCTGTCCTGGTTTCTGCTGATACCAGTCTACGCTTCTGCTAATACTCTGTCTGAACTTTCAGCTAATGGTGGCAGTGTCTCCTGGAGACACAGCCTTGGAGGTTGGAGATTGTATCATCACAATGTCACCACTGGCCCCTGCAGTCAGAATGGACAATGACCACACATTCCTATCACTTTTTCATAGACATATTAAAATACATCACTTAAAATGTGCTTTCTAATGGTTTCTAATTATTTAATTATGTCGATTTTAGAAATAGCCATTATGTCCACTGCATAAAATCATTTCTCAAATCTTCAAAGATGTTATTCTGAAGGCATTAATGTACTTTTTAATTTCTCACCATGAGTCCAGAGGAACAGGGACATGAGGACCTTAGTTTGAGATCATCTTGCTGGCCCTGCATGCATTATGCTACTCAGTTTTCATTGCAAAGTCCTCATTCACAGAATCTGAGCAGCTGACCTGGGCCTAGAGGAGCCTATGCAAAGCAATCAGTGAGCATGGAGAAAATTGTATGGGCAGTGAGTGCTGAATTATCCAATGGAAATAATAGTG
Source organism: Cabassous unicinctus (assembly GCA_029593785.1). Taxonomy (NCBI): domain Eukaryota; kingdom Metazoa; phylum Chordata; class Mammalia; order Cingulata; family Chlamyphoridae; genus Cabassous; species Cabassous unicinctus. The sequence goes on along the minus strand of JAQZBX010082773.1, from coordinate 8,582 downwards.
AAAAATATTATCACAGAAAGTGTAATTTTATGACAACTCACAAGCTCTAATAAGGAATAGAATCTTTCAAACTATAAAAAAATCTCAGATCAAAGGAAGATCTTTTACTTTAAATTAAAAATATATTCAGGCTGGCGCGGTTGCTAACAATGACCTGTGCCCCTATGGGATGATTAGGCTAATGTGTCAACCTTTCCAGGTAATTTTGTCCAGATGTTAGGTCCAGCAAGCAATGGGCTAATTGTAATACAAGAGCATTTATGGACTTTGATCACCAGTGATTTTACTGCATGGATGGCTGATTACATCTGCATCAATCACGGAGATTGCATCAGCAATGGGTGACGCTTTTATCCAATCAGTTGAATGCCTTAAAAGGGGAAGTGATTTCAACATTCAGAGAGAATATTGAATTTCCCAGCTCTTCTTTGGACAGCCAACTTCTCCCAGAAACTCATCAAGGACCTTTCATTGGACTTCCATCGGAGTCCCTGGTATGCAGCCTGCCTGCAGAACCTGGACTTGTGCATCCCCACGGTCACATGAGAGACTCTTATAAAATCTCATATTATTGACAGATATCTCCTATTGATTCTCTTTCCCTAGAGAACCCTGACAAATATAGCTTGGTACAGGGACTGGTTCTTGAGGTACTGAGTCTTAAACATGGGATGTCTGAGGTGGTTCTGGGAGGTTTGTAATCAGCTCATTACTCTAATTGGACTCAAGGGTACTAATGACTCCCTTTCCAATAATGAAGAGGTTCCTAACAGTCCATGGTGTGAGCTGGCAATAGATATTTGCAAAATAGCATCACTGGATTCCCCTACTTCCATGCATATGAGAAGCAAGGATCTGGGTGAGAGGGTATTCAACACCTTAACAGAATTTTGTGGAGTCAAAAAGTATATTAATGTTGGCTGGCTCTTCCTAGATACTCTGGATAGAGTTAAAAAAGGAAGAGATGAGCTAAAGTCTTCAAATTTGAAACTTAAATGCCTCATGAATGATATGAAAGTTTCTACATGTGTCTTGAAAGAAAATCTTGTCTCCTGTAGCCACAGACTTGAGATATCTAAGAATCAAACCAAGGCTATTATTTTACGAGTAGCAGAATTACAGAGGAAACTAAAATCTCAACTTCGCAGGGTTTCTGCAATTAAAGTGAAGGCACTGATTGGAAAGGAGTGGAACCCCAAAGATTGGGATGGAGACATATGGGATGATGATAATATTGGTGGGGATATTGGAACCCTAAATTCTCCTGAAACTTTACCAGAGAAACCTGCGATGGCATGGCCTGTGGAGACCACACCTTGCCAAACTTGTATCCTCCAGCCTCCAGCCTGCCCCAGGAAGTCCGGACATCCTTCCACCCCTGAGCCTCCAGTCCGCCTCAGAGAGTCTGGACCTCCTCCAAGCCAAGAGGTACATACCAGTAAAACTCAGCATCCACTGCCCAACTCCCAGTCTGCCCTGAGGAATCTGTCTTCCAACCCCTGCCTGAAGAGAATAATCTTGTCTTACCAGAAGAAAATGCAAAGGAATGCCCTGAGGTCAGTATCCTGCAACACATTTCTAGTCCTTCTCATCACCCACCCCCACCACCCTTCTTGTCTTCAAGACCTTTTACTAGACTAAAATCACTACAAGCCCCCAAAGGTGAAATACAAAGTGTGACCCATGAGGTAGTATGCTATACTCTGAAAGAACTGTATGAACTTTCCAACTTATATAGACAGAAATCAGGGGAATATGTGTGGGAATGGATACTAAGGGTATGGCATAATGGTGGAAGGAATATAAAGATGGATCAAGGTGAATTTATTGACATGGGCCCACTAAGCAGAAATTCTGGATTAAATGCTGTATCTGGAAGGGTTAGAAAGGGCTCTAACAGTTTGTTTGGGTGGCTGACCAAAACATGGACGAAATGATGGGCTAGCATGTCTGATGATGAGATGCCCGATTTGCCCTGGTATACAGTAGATGAGGGGATTCAAAGGCTCAGAGAGATTGGAATCCTAGAATGGATTTACCATTTGAGACCTGCCCCCACAACCCAGGAATGTCCAGAGGACATACCTTTAACCAGGACTGTGAGGAATAAATTTGTTAGACTAACTCCATCTTCTCTGAAGAGCTCTGTGGCTGCTCTTCTGTGCAGTCCAGATATTATTGTAGGGAGGGCTATAATGGAATTGGAATCCTTATACATTATGGGGATGATCGGATCTTGGTCCGGTAAAAGTCAAGTATTGGCAGTTAATCGACAAAGGCAAGGTGGGTGTGGCTACCACAATGAAAGGCAGATCCAAGCAACACACAGAATAGTCTGAGTCGCATGAACTTACGGCATTGGCTAATAGATCATGGGGTACCTAGAAGTGAAATACATGGGCAGTCTAATAAATTTCTTCTCGATCTATATAAGCACAAGAGTTCTAGGTTGAGTGAACAAAACCCTAACTCAAATTACAGATGAAGAGAATCACTGCCCCTTAATCAATTCCCAGACTTGAGACAGTTTACAGACCCAGAATCCCTTGAATGAGGAGAAGGCCACGTCCCCTTGGGAAAGGATCTTGTTAAACTGCCAAAAATTTTTACTGTTAATCTTCCTCCTACCTTTCCCCAGGGAGACCTATGGCCTTTTGCCAGAGTAACTGTGCATTGGGGAAAAGGAAATGATCACACATTTTGGGATTATTAGACACTGGCTCAGAAGTTACATTAATTCCAGGAGACCAAAATGATCAATATGGTCCACCAGTCAGAGTAGGGGCTTATGGAGGTGAGGTGATTGATGCAGTTTTAGCTCAGGTCCATCTCACAGTGGGTCCAGTGTGTCCCCAGACCCATTCTGTGGTTATTTCCCCAGTTCCAGAATGCACAATTGCAATACTCAGTAACTGGCAGAATCCCCATATTGGATCCCTGGCTTGTGGAGTGAGGAATATTATGGTGGGAAAGGCCAAGTGGAAGCCTCTAGAACTGCCCCTGTCTAGCAAAATAGTAAACCAAAGGCAATACTGGATTCCTGGAGGGATTGCAGAGATTAGTGCCACCATCAAGGATTTGAAGTGTGCAGGGGTGGTGATTCCCACCACACCCATATTCAACTCTCCTATTTGGCCTGTGCAGAAAAAAGATGGATCTTGGAGGATGACAGTAGATTATCATCGACTTAACCTGGTGGTGACTCCAATTGCAGATGCTGTCCCAGATTTGGTATCACTGTTTGAGTAAATCAACACTTCCCCTGGGACCTGGTATGCAGTTGTTGATCTGGCAAATGTTTTTTTCTCAATTGCCATTAGTAACGACCACCAGAATCAGTTTTCTTTCAGCTGGCAAGGCCAGCAATATACCTTCACAGTCCTGCCTCCAGGGTATATCAACTCTTCAGCCCTATGTCATAATATTGTCCCAGGGACCTTGATCATCTCTGTCTCCCACAAGATGTCAAACTGGTCCATTATATTTATGATATCATTTTGTTAGGAACTACTGAGCAAGAAGTAGCAAAGACTCTAGATTTATTGGAAAGGCATTTGCATGAGAAAGGATGGGATATAAATCCAACAAAAATACAGGGTCCTTTCACCTCAGTGAAATTTCTAGGTGGCCAGTAGTGTGGGGCCTCTCTAGATATCCCTTCTAAAGCAAAGGATAAGCTGTTGCACCTGGTCAATCCTACAACCACAAAAGAGGCACAACACTTAGTTGGCCTCTTTGGATTTTGGAGAAAATTCATTCCTCATTTGGGAGTGATACTCCTGCCCATTTACCGAGTGACGAGAAAAATTGCTAGTTTTGACTGGGAACTGGAACGACAGAAGGGCTTGCGACAGGTCTAGGCTGCTGTGCAAGCTGCACTATTACTTGGACCATATTATCCAGCAGATCCAATGGTGATGGAAGTTTCAGTGGAAAATAGAGATGCTGTCTGGAGTCTTTGGCAGACCCCTATAGGGGAATCACTACACAGACCATTAGGGTTTTGGAGCAAAGCCTTGCCATCCTCTGCAGATAACTACTCCCCTTTTGAGAAGCAGCTTTTGGCTTGCTACTGGGCCTTAGTAGAGACTGAACGCTTAACCATGGGCCATCAAGTTACCACGAGACCTGAGTTGCCTATCATGAGCTGGCTATTCTCTGACCCACCAAACCATAAGGTTGGGTGTGCATAGCAGCACTCCATATTAAAGCAGAAGTGGTATATACAAAATAGTGCTGGAGAAGGTCCTGAAGGAACAAGTAAGTTAAATGAGGAAGTAGCCAAATGCCCAGGATCACCACTTCTGCCACGTTCCTTCTCTTTCCCAACCCACAACCTTGGCCTCTTGGGGAGTCCCTTACAATTAGTTGATTGAGGATGAGAAAACTCGGGCCTGGTTTACAGATGGTTCTGCATGATATGCAGGTACCACCAAAAGTGGACAGCTGCAGCACTGCAGCCCTTTTCTGGGACTTCCTAAAAGGTTAGTGGTAAGGGCAAATCCCCCAGTGGGCAGAGTTTCGAGCAGTGCACCTAGTTGCTCATTATTTTTAGAAGAAGAAATATCCAGAGATGCGTTAATACACTGATTCATGGGCTGTTTCCAATGGTTTGGCTGGATGGTCAGGGACTTGGAAAGAACATGATAGGAAAATTTGTGACAAGGGGGTCTGGGGAATATGTATCTGGATAGATCCTACTGAGTGGGCAAAAACCATGAAATGTTTGTGTCCCACATGAATGCTCACCAGAGGGTGACTTCAGCAGAGGAATTATAATAAGCAATTGGATAAGATGGCCTGCTCCATGGCTAATGTTCATCCTCGTTCCCCAGCCACTCTTGTCATTGCCCAATGGGCTCATGAACAAAGTGGCCATGGAGGTAGGGATTGACGTTATGCATAGGCTCAGCAATATGGACTTCCCCTCACCAAGGCTGACTTGGCTACAGCCATTGCTGAATGCCCAATCTGCCAGCAGCAGAGACCCACACTCAGCCCCCGATATGGCACCATTCTTTGAGGTGACCAGCCTGCTGTCTGGTGGCAGGTTGACTACATTGGACCCCTTCCACCATGGAAAGGGCAGTGATTTGTTTTAACTGGAATAGAAACATACCTTGGTTATGGGTTTGTCTTTCTGATATGCAATGCTTCTTCTAAAACTACCATTAGTGGAGTTACCGAAAGTCTTATCTACCACCATGGCATTCCACACAGCATTGCTTCTAATCAAGGAATCCATTTCACAGAAACAAGATGTGTGGGAATGGGCATATGCCCATGGAATTCACTGGTCTTACCATGTTCCCCAACACCCTGAAGCAGCTGATTAATAGAATGGTGGAATGGCCTTTTATAAACTCAATTACAGTGCCAAGTAGGTGTCAATATCTTGCAGAGCTTGGGCAATGTTCTCCAGGAGGTTGTGTATGCTCTAAATAAGCATCCACTCTATGGTGCTGTTTCTCCCATAACCAGGATTCATGGGTTCAGGAATCAAGGGTTGGAAATGGTAGTGGCACCACTCACTGTTACCCCTAGTGACCCACTAGGAAAATGTTTGCTTCCTGTCTCTGCAACCTTAAGCTCTGCTTGTCTACAGGTTTTAGTCCCAAAAGGAAGAGAGCTGCTACGAGGGAACACAACAATGATTCCATTGAACTGGAAGTTAAGACTGCCACCTGGCCACTTTGGGCTCCTCTTACCTGTGAATCAACAGGCAAAGAAGGGAATTACTGTACTGGCTAGGGTGATTGATCCTGACTATCAAGGGGAAATAAGACTACATCTTCATAATGGGGGTAAAGAGGAGTTTGCCTTGAATGCAGGAGATCCTCTAGGGCAGCTCCTAGTACTGCCATGCCCTGTGATTAAAGTCAATGGAAAATTGCAAAAAACCAATTCAAACAGGACTAACAATGGCCCAGAGTCTTTGGAAATGAAAGTTTGGGTCACCCCACTAGGCAAGCTGAAGTGCTTGCTGAAGGTAATGGGAACATGGAATGGGTAGTGGAAGAAAGTGATAAATATGAACTTCGACCATGTGACCAGTGACAGAAACGAGTACTGTAATAGTCATGAACCCTTCTTCCTTGTTTTTTTATGAGTATGATTGTATATGTACACCAAACGAATTTCTTCATTTTCTTCCCCAAACTCTTCCCCTATCATATGAAAAGTTCTATTAACTTCATTTCATAATATTTATGGATGTAAAGTTTAAGAGTGAATATTATTCAAGGATTGCATAATATTCCCCCCTTCTGTGGGGAATTAATGCATTTCCGGTTGTACACAGGGGAGTTGAATGTTGTTAGGCGAAAATATATATGTATGCTTGTCTGTTGTTTTTACTTAGAGAATAAGTATAGTTTAGGGTAATGTGTATGGTTGCCGAGTTGACGGGTAGACTGTGATGGTTAGGCTAATGTGTAAACTCGGCCAGGTAGTTGTGTCCAGGTGTTAGGTCCAGCAAGCACTGAGCTAATTTTAATACAAAAGCATTTATGGATATCGATCACCAGTGAGTATAGTGTGTGGATGGCTAATTACATCTGCATCAGTCAGGGAGATTGCATTAGCAATGGGTGATGCTTTTATCCAATCATTTGAATGCCTTAAAAGGGGAAGTGATTTCAACATTCAAAGAGAGTGTTGAATCTCCCAGCTCTTCTTTGGACAGCCAACTTCTCCCAGAAACTCATCAAGGACCCTTCATTGGAATTCCATCGGAGCCCCTGGTTTACAGCCTCCCTGTAGAACCTGGACTTGTGCATCCCCATGGTTGCACGAGAGATTCTTATAAAATCTCCTATTATTGACAGATATCTCTTGTTGACTTTGTTTCCCTAGAGAACCCTGACTAATACACCCTGATTTGGTCTCCTCCTCATCTCTCTGCTACATGTTCACCCTGTACTTGCTATCGACATCACCGCCTCATGGGACAAGACAGGGCTAGGCCTAGGAGGACTGGCAGCAGGTCAGTGTGGCTCCCTCCAGACCTGGAGTTCTTAGAGAGCACAAGAAGGAGCCCCGGGCCTCTGTTTTCCTGCCCTTCTGCAGCTCCTACCTCTACAAACAGGGGTTCGCCATCCCAGGCTTCAGCGACTCGGTGTTTTACCTGGTGCTTTGTTGGGGACATGGTTGGAGCACCTGCAGTGCTGTGTGGTGACGTCTGTGGGTGTCACGTGCTGCTACCTGCTCTCTAAGACTTTGGCAAATAGTTGGTGGTCGCCTGCTTTCCTGGTAAAGTGGCCCTTAAAATTTCATTTGTGTACAAATAGGCTTAATCCTATCATCCCTTACTTCTCTAGATGCTTTTGTCTCCTGGGAAAATGCCCTTACATTATTTGACCTTTTCCTAGTGGTCTAAGAGCCTGGGACATTCTTTTAAAAAATTAAGATAGAAACGTCTGTAATTTGAATGGAACAAGAAACTGTAATCATCGATATAATAGAAAAAAGTGTTGCCTTTGCAATTTCTTGCTAATGACCCACCTCTTCTATAATCCAAGGGAAACAGTATGACAAACTGCATGGGACTTGCACATGGAGCTGAAATGCATAATGATTTCTGTGGTTCTGTTTGTGTTCAGACACACTGATGTTACCATGTTTATCAAACCTCCTTATGATCTCATGTCTTGACAATTAAGTTAATTGAGAACAGACAATGAAGGAAGAATAGAGCAAGTACTGTATGCTTTAGCACTGTATGCCATCTGAATGAGGGAAGGGCCCTTGACTAGCTGATCAAATGACCATCAATACATTTTCTAATCTGTCCTTTCTGTATTGGAATCCCTTCTATCTCCTCTTGCTAGGAGGAGAGACTCAACACACCAGAATATCAGTCAATGCACCTTCTTAAAGGTCTTCAATTTGTCATTTACTAAGAAAACTTAGGAATATTTTATATTTTACTTAAAAGAGAAAAACCTGCTTTCTGATATTATGTTGTGTTTTAATTACCTTAGAGTTCCCATTGCTTCCTGAGGATACAATTTTGAATTGGCACAGATCTGTGTTAAAAGTTCCTAAGACAGAAGGACCTTGACAAATAAACTGAACAGCTCTGTGATCCTGTACCCAACTAGAGAAGCTCACCATTACTCATCCAAAGTGTCCTTCAGCTTCATCTATTGGCTTTTTAATCTTGCCAAGAGTGTTATTCTAGAACTCTTAGTCTTTATCAATGCTTGGGAATAATCATATTCAGCAGGAAGAAATAATTCTTAGACTGTGATTGGGGACATCTGATAATCCTTTCACATCAAGGACTTCGTTTTTTAAATGAATTTCTTTAAAAGAAGCTGTGGTAGCAAAAGTGGAGTTGAAATTGTGGCACTTTGTGTGCTAGAGCAGGTGGAGGGAAGTAGAAATGAGAAAGTTTTACACAGTTACAAGTGTGTGCCCTTTGCCTTTAGAAGGGCTATTAAATTTTTTACCCTTCCCATAATTTTGTAACAACGTGCCTTTTCACTTGTGAATTTACAGGCAATTTCATAAATAAATAGATATAAATGGGTTCTGTTTGAAGAAATAATGGGCTTTGTTCCTCCAGTCAACAATTCTAG
>JAQZBX010082772.1:0-13466 GCA_029593785.1 Cabassous unicinctus | reverse complement strand
CTCAACCACTTCTGTTACTGTTGGGAATTCACCTCAAGAGAACACACATCACAGGAAAATTGCATGGGTTGTATTGAGTAGGTTTGGTGGGGAGAGTAGAGGGGTGGAGAGAGGAAGAATGAATAGAAGTTTTATATAACTGCTCAATAATTCAAAGGTTGTCATCTCTCCATCCATCACCCTGCCCCCAGCTTTGAGTAGCCTCTAAGGTCTCGGCAGGAAACCAGATCCAGGGGCAGGGAATTAACTGTCGCTCTTCTGACTGATCGCCTAACACTCTACCTGGGGACAAGGTGCTACTGGAGGCAACAGCCACAGGAAAACTCTGCAGGGAGGTGACCTCTGCAGCCTAAGTTGTCAATTTTCCAACTGCCTGTGCGATGATACCCTGAAGTTCTCCTTAATATACTGATATGACATTTCTCTGTCAAGAAAAAAAACCAAATCAAGGAAATTGCATGTCTGATTTAAAAAAAAAAATGGGGAGGAAGCAGGGGGAAAGGATGCAGGAGGAGACCCTGGTGGAGGTAGGGGTGGGGCGCTGTGTCTCAGCAGCCTTCTCTCACCTTCCAGCTATTCCCAGGGCAGGGCCTGCCTCTGGTAATAGGGACCCTCTTTTCTGCTCACCCTCAGAAGAGATGAGGCAGAGTCCCCCAAAAGTGAGTGTTTTAGGTTGAGTATACAGGGATTAACAAAGAGAAGAGAGGGAATGGATAAAGGGTCCATGGTGGAAATTTTTCAGTGGTCTTGTTCTTGGGATTGAAAAGACATGGAGAAGGAACCCTGGAGGTGAATGGGGAGAAGGGCATTGTTTGGGAGAGAAAGAGGCCGTAGAGAAATTTGGACTCTGGAGCAGGCTGCTTGCTTTGGGGTCCTGGCTCTACCTCTTAAAGGCAAATTATTTGGTCTTTTATACTGCAGTCCACCCATCTGTAAAACGGGCAGTAATCACCTATTAGAATTGTTAGTAGTGAAATAATTACTATGGTCAAAGCATGGAGAAGAGTGCCCGCCGAAGCAGAAGTCTGCTTGAACGCTAGCCGCTAATGTCCGTGGCAGCCTCAAGCCTGGGTTGGACCCAGTGCTTTTGGTTTTCCTTCGCTCTGCCCCTGCCTCTTCTGCCACGTCCTACACCTACTCCCCTTACCGCCGCAGAGTCCTCATCTGTCAGATGGGGAAGGGTCATCACCAGCCTGTCTTAGTGTAGGAGAGAAAATTGGTCTTCACACTTAAAGGTCAGTGATCATCAATTGTGTGCTTGACCTTAACACATGCTTTTTCATTTCTTGGGTCCTGGGTATTAACGAATTTGTTTCACTTCATGGCCTCTTGAAATTGTGGATGCCTTCATCCAGAATGGCCCTTTGGAGGTCTTCTCTTCCACCCCCCTGCCTCTGGCCAGGTACTTAAAGCAATCCAGAGAGATGGCATGCCTCTTGTCCTCCAGGGATGCACCTGCCACGACCACCTCCTCCACCCTCCCCACCAGCTTCTAGGTCTTATGAGGAAGCTCCGTGTGGACCCCTCCTCTGCCTCTTGCAGCCCCTTTCCCTGGCCTAGCTGTCCTTTAGGCACCTACTTGCCACCCCTGCGCCTTTTCTTCCACCTTAAAGAGAGAGGTGGGGCTGCCGGCGGTGAGGGAGAGTGGAGGTAGGTCTGCGAAGGAGTAATCTCCCCCCACCGCACCCCTGGGGCTAACCCCTGGACGGTGGGCTGCCCTTCCGGGCGGAGGAGGAGGGGGCTCTGCGGGTGTGATTGGAAACTAATCAGTCAGGCTGTTCACGAGATAATCCCGCTGAGTTTTCAGCCCCCAGCAGGCAGGGAGGCGCCTTCCGGGGTCGAGGAGAGCAGGCAGCACTTGCTGTCGCGCCCTTCAGCTCCGTTAACCCCTGAGCGCCCAGGACTCAACCCCACCGCAGGAACGCGCGCCTCTCCTAACGCCCGGCGGCCAGCGCCCGTGCGCCCTGGGCGACCTGGGGGCGCCCGGCCTGGGCCCGGGGGCTCGGGGCCCGGTAACGGGGAAGGCGGGGGGAGGGGCGGAGGCAGGCAAGGGGCGGGCACGTCCAGACCGAGCTGAGCCGCGATGGAATTAGCCCCGCGGCGGAATAAGCCTGTCCAGGCGCCAGCGCAGCCGCGGGGCGATCCGGGTTTCGCATCCCGCGCGCTGGCACCATGGCCACTCCGGCGCTGCGCGGTGAGTCTCCCCTGCCAGCGGACCCCGGTCCTGGGCCTTGGCGAGTTGTAGGAGAGACAGGAGCTGATGAAGAGGAGCTGGAGCCACCCCAGCTCCTGCCCCTAGGGATGGGTGACCCCAAATGAAGCTGGAGAGGCTTTTCTGCTGACCCTTTGGAGCTGAACTCCTTTCCCCAGGGTAGGCAGCTGAGGGACGCCAGAGCAATTTCCAATACGCTTTTTATTTTTTTAAATTAATTGATTACTCAGGGAGGGGGAAGGTAAGACAGGAGGCAGAGGGTTAGCGCAGCTGCGTTTTGGTGGTGGTTACCAATCCTTATCTTTTGGTGGTGGTTACCAATCCTTACCTCTTAAGTTTGCCTGTGCTACAGGTCTTTGGATGCTTAGCTTAGAGTCTGTCTGAGCGCAAGCTAACAACTAGCTGGGTTTAATTCAGAGTCTTCCAAGAACAGGGGTTCCAGGTCACCTCCAGCAAATCTGACTTTGGCATTCCAGGACTGCCCTTAACAGTTTCAGAAAGTCTCTCCCAACCCTAATTCCAAACCCACCCCCAGGAAGGGCTCGGATACTAGCCATTTACACCTGAGGGTGCGGGAGAATGCAGGTATGCCTCTCCCCCAGGCTTTTCTTAGAAGGAAAGCAAATTGAAGTAGAGCCGGCTGCACCTCCCAAATACTGAATAGACAGATGCGCTTGGGCAGGGTTGGCTTTCCCTAGGCCAGAGATTTTGTTGGGTGTCCAGGTTCTGGTGTTTCTTGAGAGAGGCATGAAGCGGGGAGGTGGCCAGCGAGCTGAGGGGCCGGGGAGGGAGGTGTCAGTCGGAGTCCTGAAGCTTTGTGAGCTGATGTGGAGAGTATCATCAGGGACCACGTGGACACTGGTCCAGGCAGAAGGTCCATTAAGAAAGGTCAGAGCTGATCCCAAAGGCAAGTGGCAGGAGGCAGGAGGACACGAGGGCCTCTCCCAGGGGGAGAGGCATCCAGGGCCCATTTGCTTCTCTCAGTGTCTTGTCACGTGCCTGTCATTTGGGGAGCACAGACCTGATATGGTCCTTTCCAGTAACCTCTTCTGCGCTCAGCCACTTTCCTGGCCGATTCAAGAGGCTGTGTGAGGGATCGGGGTGGATTCCAAAAGCCAAGCTCAGGTTCTGGTTCCGCTTTTTGTGGGCCTTCTCAGCCTTCTTCCATTGAGGGTGGGAGGCATTTGGGCCTGAAGTGGAGCCTGGCTCATTTTTGGGGATGAAGCGGGCCCTTTTCTAATCTGGACCGCCTCCCAATGGGAACCATCCCGTGGATGCTTTCTGCCAGCTGAGTGAACTCATGGAGCACAGACAGCACAGACATTTTATCTGCTAGGGATGGGAGTCTTGCCTCTGGGAAATGGAATCAATCTGTTTGTGATCAGGGGGCAAGGGAAGGCCTGGCTGAGGAGATGGATTTGAACAGAGATTGCATTAAGTGAAGGAGCCAAGCCATGCAGCTATCTAGAAGATATTCCAGGCACTGTAATTAGAGATGAAAAGACCCTGAGGTGGGGGTGTGCTTGGGCTGTTGAAGGAAGAGCCGGAAAGTTGAGAGGCAGGAGCAGGGAGAGGGAGAGGGTGAAAGCGAGCCAGGTCACACAGGGCCTTGTAGCTCAGGCCACGTGCTCTAGACCTCGGAGCGAAAGGGGATGCCAGCACTCATTGGGGCCCCACTACCTGCCGGGCAGTGTATCGCCCCAAAACAACTTTGCTGGGTTGGTATTAAGCCCGTTTCATAGATGAGGAGCCTGAGGTTCCGAGAGGTTAATAAGTGTGCCTACTGCCTGTGTTAACCACCAAATTCTCACTGAAGGATGGAGCCGAATTCAAATTTAGATCCGATCCCAGAGCTCATAGGCTCCCTACAACATCGCCTTGTTGCTTTCTTTCCTGTTCATGAGAAGCTATTGGACGGAAGTGTAGGTGCTGGCAGGTAGGGGTGGGAAGTGTGGTGGAAGTGGGCCTTGAAGGGAGCTCGTTACTTTTGCAAGGCTGTTGGGTGAATGCTAGGGGCCTATTCCTGGCAAGGCCTTGCTCTCACACTGTTTCCCATTGGAATCATCACGGTTCCTTTAGGCGGATCAAGCCCACGAAGGCTGGTTGTCATCACCAAACTCTTAAGAGAATATGCAACTGATACATACTCAGGACCTGTCTTAACGAGCACATTGTACTTGAGTTCCCCATCAAGCGTTCGCAGACCCGTGGGAGACTGTCTGGTGACCACTGGGGGCAGTGTCCCGGTGGGCTCTGGGAGGCTGGCTCCCCCCAGCATTTCTATTGCTCTGGATGCTGTGCACCTGTGAGTGCAGCTCAGGTGAGTTCGCGGGACACCTGTGGACTCGGTTCTATGCCAAATGCTGTGCTCAGTGCTGGAGTCACAGAGATCAATGAAGGCATTCTCCTGCCCACCCAGACCTTGCATTCTGGGAACTCGGTAGCCTAAAATGAGCTTTAGCAGCCACATCCTGCCTTGGTCATGGGAAGGAGGAGGAGGAGGCGGGGCCAACTGGGGCTTGTTGGGGCCACACCAGGGAAATCAGCCCTGTCCATGTTCACTTGTTCCAAGGTGTATACGAGGTCCCGCTTGGCTCCTGCTGACTTCCCTGCCCTTCCTCCAGCCACCTCACTGGGAACTTCTGGAAAATAACTTTTAAGTCTGTCTGGCTGACAACTCTCCATCCAGATTAACTTCTGCTGACACCACACGAAATGCTCGCTGCTGTCACAGTCTCCCTTGTTTATCAAGCGCAAGTGTAAAGCACACTACCTCTGTCTCTTCTCACTTGTTCACTGAGGACAGGATAATTCCCAATTTTTAGCAGTCATTGATGCCTGTTATACAGAAGAGCTAATTAAATTTTTTTAAAATTAAAAAGTAATAATACATGTCCATCATGAAAAAATTTAAAATACAAATGAATAAAAGAAAAAGAAAAGTAATCCTCTACCTAGAACTATTTTTTTTTTATACATGGGAAGCAGGCACTCAGCTGCTTGAGCCACATCCACTCCCCAGAGAGAACTGTTTTTTTAAAAATAATCTTTAACCTAATTCCTTAAATATTGTTTTTAAAAATTTTTTAATGTAGTAACATATGTAACTTGAAATTTCCCATTTTAATCACTTTCAAGTGTATGATTCGGCCTAATTCCTTTTAATCCATTTTTATTTTTGCCTATACCAGATAATATTTCTAATTCTATTTCTATTTATTATTTATTAGCTTCAAAAATGCCCAAAAAAGGAAAACCTATAGATACAATAAAACCTAAAACAAAGATAAACTAAAAAAAGCCAAATAATGAAGGGTTGGGAGCATATTAATATATCCAAAAACCTAGACCAAGAATAGCTCCTGCAATTGAACAATAATTTATCTATGAGCTTCCTGACAGCCAGGTCAAGAAAAGAAACAGTAAAGTTACATGGCTTTCATTATCTAATAAAAAGAGACTAGTTTATCAACATTAAACTTTAAGAAGAATGTCACAGTGACCTTTATATAATTTGTTGCTTAACATCATGACTTGTAGTTTCAGTAACAGTTTTTAAAAAGAGTGTCATTTATCACCCGGGCATTTATTACATTATCTGTGATAAGAAGGGGTGTTTCTATGCTGAGAAGTCATATTGTTGAGATACATCATTTTCTAGTTATTTGATTTGATACAGAAATACTGGTTAGAGCAGAGTATTTCAAACTCTTTTGGCCATAACCCCAGTAAGAAATACATTTTGTGTGGCAACCCAATCCTCCACATAACTGAAACAAAAGTTTCATGAAACAATACTTATCTTTACTAAAAGCATATATTTTATTATTTTCTTTTCAGTTCTATTTTATTCTTTTCTGATCCATTCTATACTAGTTCATTTTTTCATTTTTAAGAATGCTGTTTACAAACCACTAAATTCATATCATAACCAATTATTGGGCTATAAACCTCTAATTTGAAAAGTAGTGGCTTACAACTTATAGAAAATTGCATGGTTAATAGTTCATTTAGACCAATGGCTCTCAATTTCTTCTTTCTTCTCTATATGGGAAAGAGTTAAAAGACAATTTATCAATCCTTTTTAAGTTTGGGAGAAGGAGATGTGAGGGACACTCCTCTGGAATATAGGTCTAAATGTGAAAATGATCTCCAAACCCTATCTCCATACAACAATTAATTAGAAATGGATCATGTACCTAAACATTTAAGCTTTCTCTTAGCATAATACTTTCAAGATTCATCCATACTGTAGCCTGCATCAGCACTTCATTCCTCTTTACAGCTGAATAACATTCCGTGGTATGGATACACCACATTTTATCCATTCATCATCTTATGAACATTTGGATTGTTTCCACTTTTTCATTATTGTGAATAATGCTGCTATGAGCATTCATGTATAAGTTGTGGACCTATGTTTTCATTTCTGTTGGGTATACCTAGGAGTGAAATGGCTGGGTCATATGGTAACTCTGTGTTTAACACTTTGAGTAACTGCCAGACTACTTTTCAAAGTGACTGCACTATTTTATCCAACCAGCAATGTATGAGGATTCCAATTTCTCCACATCCTCACGAATATTTCTTTTTGTCCATCCTTTTAAAAATTATTATTATAACCATCCTAGTGGATGTGAAGTGGTGTGCCGTTGTGGTTTTGGTTTGTACTTCCGTCATGACTAAGGATGTTGAACATTTTTTTCATGTGTTTATTGGTCATTTATATATCTTCTTTGGAGAAATGTCTGTTCAGATCCCTTGCTCATTTAAAAATTAGGTTGTCTTTATTATGCAATTCTAAGAGGTCTTTATATATTCTAGATACAAGTCCCTTTTTAAAATATATAACTTGCACATGTTTTTCTCCCATTCTGTGTGTTGGCTTTTCATTTTTTTGACAGTGTCCTTTGGAGCAAAAAATTTTAAATTTTGATAGGTCCAATTTATCTATTTCTTTTGTTGCTTTTGGTGTTATATTAAGGAACCATTGCCTAAGCCAAGGTTCTGAAGATTTACTCCTATGTTTTATTCTAATAATTTTATAGTTTTAGCTGTTACATTTAGGTTTATGATCCATTTTGAGTTAATTTTTGTATATGGTGTGAGGAAAGGGTCTAACTTTTGCATGTAGATATCCAGTTTTCCCAGTACCATTTGTTGAAAAGTCTGTTCATTCTCCATTTCTTGGCACCCTTGTTGAAATTCAAGGGTCTATTTTTAGACTCCCAGTTCTATTCATTGATGGCTGTACCTTTGTAGAAAGTTTTGAAATAGGGAAGTGTGAGTCCAGTTTCATTTGTTTTTGTTTTTATTTGTAGTTTCTATCTCCCTGTCTTTTTACTCATTAAGACCAGATTTATGTTTAATTATTAGAAAGATATTTATATTAGCTGCTTTAAAGCCTGTTAAATCTGATATCTGGGCTATCTTGAGATCAATTTTTATTGCCTCTTTTTTTCTTTTCTGTGAGTCACATTTTCCTTATTCTTTGCATGTCTAGTAAGTTTTTATGCTATACTGGACATTGTAAATGATACATTAAATTCTGTTATCTTCTCCTGAAAAGTTTTTTTTTTTTCTTCTTCTAGTGGATGTTCAGTTACTGGCTGGTCCCTTTGAATTTATTTGGGCATATATGTGGAAAGTACAGTGTATTTCCCAAGATTCTTTAACTGGTAGGATTCAGCCTCTAAACTCTGCTCCCTTATTGATCTTTTCAGGGCTTGGTTTTGGGCTTCGTTGGGGCAAATCTAGAATGAGTCTTCCCCTAGGACTTGGTCCTTATTCATAAAATGAGGTCCCTTGAATCTCAGCTGGATGCCTGAATGTTGGGATAGGTTATTGGGGTCTTGTCACTCTGGCTAGGCTGGAATTTCAATTTCAACATCTCCCAGTACTGTTTGATTTCTAGTATCTCTGTTCTGATCTCTGTGTTGTAGCAGCCTATCCATGGTTAAGCCTCACTCTATACATTTGAAGCCTAGCTTTCAGCGGAAGAATAGTCTCTTCAACAAATGGTGTTGGGAAAACAGTATATCCATGAAATCCACACGCAAAAGAATGAAATTAGATCCCTACCTCGCACCATATACAAAAATCAACTCAAAAATGGATCAAGGACTAAAATATAAGAGCTAACTATAAAACTCTTAGAAAAAACAAAAACAAAAAGTAAAAAGAAAAGAAAAAAGAAAAAAGAAAAAACTCTTAGAAGGTAACACAGGGGCAAATAGAGGAAGATGATTGCCTTCTGGTTTGTCTATAACCCGTGTCAAGTTAACCATGTTTAATGACATTACACATTTTAATTTACTTGGATTTGGTAGAATCGATTCCTGCCCCCTATAACTATCAAGCAGGTATTATGATCAAGGCTCTAAAGGGTGTTTAGAAGTTAGGGAGCCAAACTGCAGCTGCTCAAACAGAGGGTCCTACCTCTGCTTGAGGGACAGGGCTCTTCTACAGCATGTGGGGCAAAGCACACTCATGGGTTGCCAGCAATGGTAGCTTTTCTTTCTTCTCCAGTGACAAGTTTCCTTGGTTCCTGGGTTCATGCAGCTCCCAAATTTTTTAGCACACAGGCCGAGGAAGCTTTCCAGTTCTAAATATTCATCCACACTCTTGCTAAGTGGCACATCAATGTAGTTGTCTTAAACTTACCTTGTTCAAATTCTAGCAGATGCTTCTTCCTTCTAATAGTTCAGGATCTTATGGCTAGATCTGCGCTTACCTTTTGATTCTGTTAGTGATTCTGTGACCCAGTGGTCTCAACCCTGACTGCTCAACAGAATCACCCCATACGAGTCACGTACAAATCCCTGGTGGGGAGAGGATCCCAGACATCAATATTTTAAGCCTTTTAGGTGATTCCAGTGTCCGTCCAAGGTTGAGAACCACTCTATGTCCCCACTTGTCCTTCTCGTTTCTAATTAGTGACTCCTGGTATTTTAAGTCTGGGTTCCCATGGCAAGCTCCTCCTCCCCCCAGTCAGTCTCATCTGCTTCTGTTTCCCCTTCTCCAGGACTATGTCACCTTCTGACAGCTGCAGGTAGTTCAGCCTCTCTCGAGTATGTGTGTGTGTATGTGTGCATATTTATGTGTGTGTGTAGGGGTGTGTGGATGTGTTTGTGTGAGTGAATGTGAGTGTAGGAAGTGATAACTGGGAAGATTGGCAGGAAGATGATCAAGGCCTTGCAGACCAAGTTAAAGAGTTCGTGCTATAAACTGGAAGGGTCCTTTTTGGGCCCCTCAGATCCTCCCCCGATAGTTGACCACCTACTGGGGTATGTGGGTGGCAAAGGGAGCATGAGGAGGGAGACAGTCCCTGCCCTCAGGAAGTTGATGATCTGAAACAGCCAAGCCAGGCCATGGATGGCCAAGAACTCCAAATGTGATTGCCCTTCTCCCTGCAGCCCCCCTTGCTCATTGGCAGATGCCCACTCCTCATTTCTAGCTGTACCTCAAAAGTCAGGATTTCTGTGAGGCCTTTCCTGATAGCTCGAGGCCGAAGTAAGGGCTCTTGCTTCTGTAGGTCTCTGCTCATCCTCCGACCTTAGCTCCTCTGCCGTTCCTGAATTGCCCTCATTAGTCTACCTTCTTTGCTAGACTGTGAGCACCTAGGGATGGGGGGGGTCAAGGACCATATTCTGTTTAGCTTTATGTTCCCAGTGTTTTATACAATGCCTGGTGATTTAATAAATAATTAGCAAATGCTTCTAGAATGAATGAACCGAGATATGAAAGATATACAAACACACACACACATTTCCCCCCGAGAATGGCTAGTTGTGATGTTTGCAGGGTGGCGGGGGCAGGGAAAGGCAGGCTGTGGATGAGTGTTGGGAGATGAGGCAGTTAGACAGATAGACAGGGACCTGCTACATGACTTGGTCTTCGTCCTAAGAACAGTAGGAAACTACCAAGTAGAAAGTAACTTGGCCAGAATGTTACAAAATGGTGATGTGGTCATTCTAGCCACAGTGTGAGTCGAGGCTTGGAGGGAAGCAAGATTAGCATTAGGAAGACCAGTTAGCTCTTTTCCAGGTTCAAGACAAGGATGCAAACTGTGACAACATCGTCATCAGGAAGAGGATGGTGGGACATTAGGGGAGAGGGCATGGTTTTTGAGCCAAGGCTCTAAGGCAAGCAGAGCCGAGGAGGCAGATTTGCTAATAGTTCTTTTTGTGTAGAAGTAATTAGAGGGACATCCTTCTGTTGCTTAGGCCATATACATGCCAAGAAAGGTGCTGTTTAGCAGGACCCAGCGAGCAAGGGGTGGCATCATCAACAGGGCCATTGGGTCCAAATTTTAAGCCTGGAGCCCCAAATTTTGTCACTTGTTCCGGGTCAAATTCATGCAGGAAGGTAGGGTGAGGCCTCAGCACAAGTGTTCATCCTAACTGAAATCCACCCATCCCAGGATACGGGAAGAGAGGTGCAGGGTGAGGGCCTTCAAAACCTGGCAGTGCCCAGGTCTCTCCGAGGCTCCCAAGAGGGCCTGCCTGGCACCCCTGCCCGGAGGTCTTGTTCTTGGCTCGGGCACTCATCCCTGGGGGAGGAGGGGTGTCCTGTCTCCCCTTAGGGCAGCCTGAGTCTGGTGGTTCTGCTGGACCTGGTGGCCTTCAGAGGCTGCCCTATTTTCTAGACGGCTTCACACTTCACCTGCCAGTGGGTGGGAAGGAGAGAGTAATGATGCCTTGAGGGAAACTTCGAGGAAAAGACAGGCTGCCTGGAAGCCCAGCTCCCTTAGAAACCTTCTCCTGCTCTTCTCCCTTGGAGGCTCTGGAAACCTCCCAGGGCCTTGGTGATTCACCTCCCCTTCCCTGTCTGGTGAACCCACTCCCTGCTCTTTCTCTACCCAGCCTGGCCCTGCGTTGCTCTGTTGCTCTTCACTGTGTCTCCCGGTCGCCTTTGTTTCAGTTTTCCACCTTCCCCTGCTGCAAGAGTTTTTCTGACTCCCACTAGCTCTCCAGATGCTGCCCATGCCCTTCTCCCTTGCTCAGAGGCCTTTCTAGCGCTAATCTTATAGTGGCTGAAGATTCCTGCCAAACTCCCTAAGGGCTGTGGCATGATTTGAAGGGCCCAGAAAGTACTCCTGGCATTCAGCATCTCTCCCTTCACCTCCCACCCTGCCCCAGTGTCCATCATTGGAGATTTGTTCCTCCAGGCTAAGCAGGAGAAGGTTTCCAGAGGCAAAAAGTGTCCTCTTGGCTCCCGGGGGCTTGTCTCACGGCTGACAGCTAGTCCTGGGGGTGGGAACAGTGAGCTTAGATAGATCTCGCAGCATCCCAGGGGGTGGTAGCACCTGTGCAAACCATGGTTGGCAGTTACTCATTTTCTTATTCTCAGAGTGACCAGATGGTCAACCGTGTCCCTGGGACACTCTGCCACAGGCTGCAGTTGCCTCCAAACAGCAGGCCATGGCCAGAACACTGCCCTGCTTCTGGCTCATTTCCCCCCACCCCCTAAAAGTGCAGGACCCCACCCCCACCCCCGTCCGCATCAAGTGCCCCTGTAAGGCTCCTTTATGCTTCAAGGACTTCACAAATGCAGCACCTAAGAACATTCAGGAAAAACTCTAGTTTCAAAGAGATGGGGAATGGGAAGGAGGGCGTGCTGGAATGGAGGATCTATGTAACATCTTTTAGTTCATATTCAAGATTTTATGTTTTATTTTTATTTTTATTTTTTTAAAAGATTTATTTTTTTACTTGATCCATTTTAAACCCCCTATTCCCCATTTGCTGTTTTTGTGTCCATTTGCTGGGCAATTCTCCGTGTCTGTTTCATCTCTTCTTATCCTCCTCCTCCAGTCTTCACCAGGATTCGATCTTGAAGACCTCCGATGTAGGAGAGAGGTGTTCTGCCATCTGCGCCACCTCGGCTCCTGGTTTTCGGAGTTTTCGGAGCATCTCGTCTTGTCTCTCTCCTGTTACGTCATCATCTTGCTGCCTGGCTCCCGGGGCCTGGTGGCTCACCGGCACACAGAGCCTGGCAGCCCATGTGCCTTCTATATATATATTTTTATTTTACCGGGAGGTCCCGGGGATCGAACCCAGGTCCCTCCATATGGCAGACGGACGCCCAACCATTTGAGCCACATCCGCCTCCAGATTTTATGTTTTAGCCATGAGGAGCCATGGATGCTTTGAGTGGGGGTGTGGAATAATGTGATGAATAATTAAAAAAGATCCCTCTGCAGGTGGAGGAGGGGAATGGATTAGGGAGCAAAAGTGCATGTGGGGAGACGCTGCTGCCAAGGGTGGCCGCCCCTCTGTCTGTGCTTGGTGGGAGGTCTCTGGCCATTTCCACCTGGTCATGCCTTGGGTGGGGAGGGCTCATCTCTCCCACCACCATGGTGCTCTGGGTTCCGGGCAATTGGAAGAGGGGCTGGCCACCTATGGGGTGGTCAGGTGGGGTTTTTCATTTGGGGAGCTGGGCAGAGGCTTGGGGCACAGGAGTCCTAGTGACTGAACCATCAGTGGGCCACCCCCATATAGTGCCAGCCACCGCTGCACCTTGAGCCCCGTCTCTGTGGCTCCCTGCCCACTGGTGGCGTCTGCAGGCTGAAGTGCAGAGACCTTCCTCCAGTGACTCCACTTGGGTCTGTGAGGTCCTGCACCTCTCCCCCTCCTTACACAGCCTAGCTCTTGGAGCTTTACTCATGCCTGGGATGGATAGAGGTGAACTTTACTTGTAGTATCTGAATCTGGCAGTACTGGAACCTGAGTCTTACCCCTTGATCATCAGCTTTCTGAAACAAGGATATGTTTCTTTCAGTTTTCTGGGTCCTGGATGACCACACTAGCAGGTGGCCCACAACTGGATCAAGCGTGGAGAGGGAAGCAGGTTCTAGGCAGAGTGAAGAACAGGCACAAGATCCTGGGCTGGGAGCAGAACAGGCTGGCTGGAAACCAGAGAACCAGCAGGCCTTGGCGAGGAGTGAGGTGGAGACGTGGGCAGGGGCCAGACTGTGCACCATCTCTCAGCTCAAGAGCAATGGGAAGTACTGGAAGTTTCTCTGCATGAGGGTGTTGTGGTCAGATCTGCATATTGGAAGGATGTTCTGGCTGCTTTGTGGAGAACAATGAAGGGGAGTGAGGCTGGAAGCAGGGAGACCTGTTTGGAGGCTCTTGCAGAAATCCAGATGGACGAGGATGATAGCTGGGAGTAGAGTGGTAGTTGTGGAGTGGGTGAAGGACAGATGCATTTGGGAGCTATGTAAGGGGTAAAATCCATAGGATTGATGGTG
>JAQZBX010082771.1:0-13476 GCA_029593785.1 Cabassous unicinctus | reverse complement strand
ATGCAGCTGTAAGAAGAAATGAAGTCGTAAAGCATATGGCAACATGGATGAATCTGGAGGACATTATGCTGAGTGAAGCAAGCCAGACACAAAAGGACAAATACTGTATGAATGCGTTACTATGAACTAAATATATTGTGTAACATATTGTTTGATCCACAAAAAAATTTACTTTTTAGTTTTTAATTGTTTATATTTTTGATTATTAAATGTACAAATAAAGTTAAGAGAAAAAAAAAAGTTAAGCACTTGAGGAGCAGACGTAGTTCAGTGGTTGAGCGCTTGCTTCCCATATATGAGGTCCAGGAGTCAATCCCCGGTACCACCTAAAGAATAAAATAAATAAATAAAAAATAAAAAAGGTAAGCACTTGTAGCTCTGGGTTATCATTTGGTGTCAATGTGATCAATCTCAATTAAACTCCTAATACTGAAATCTCATGGCAATATTCAGTTACCAGTGGCCAACCATGAGGTACAGAATACATTTAGATTAATTTTTTTTTTTTAAGGAGGTACTGGGGATTGAACCTAAAACCTCGTATATGGGAAGCAGGTGCTCAAATACTGAGCTACATCCGCTCCCCTAGATTAGTTTTTTAATTATTATAATTAATGAAAACAGAAAAAATTTCTCATAGAGAACTTTAGATTCCTGAGAATATCTCTACAGACCCTAGTATGAGAAACACTGATGTATTTACCTTTGTTAAAGGAAAAGCATTGGGGAGCAGATATAGCTCAAGTGGTTGAGCTCCTGCTTTCCATACACAAGGTCCTGGGTTTGATCCCTGGTATCTCCTAAAAACAAACAAACAAAAAAACCAAGTCTCATTGGTCATTGGAGGGTGGATGTATCTCAGTGGTTGAGCATCTGCTTGCCATGTACGAAGTCCTGGGTTCAATCCCCAGAACCTCCTAAAAAAAAAAAAAGACACTGGGGCTCTACCCTGATCAAGATGGTGGAGTGAGAAGCTTCAGGGCTCCATCCCTCAACAGAAGGTTTGAACAACCATTAAGAACTGGCATAAACATGTTTCTCAAAGTTCCAGAAAACAGTTAAAAGTTTTCAGAAACAGGGCAAGCACCAAAACAAGAAAAAGACTTCTACTTACAAGAGGTAGAATCTCTTGATGCCCTGACTGGCTCCTTCCCCACCCCTTACTAGCTCAGCTCAGAGCTGGCCCGTGCTCCCAGTGTGGATCCCTGGTCACAGTTCCAGAGAGCAGAGTAGCCCTTGCACACATATTGGGAATATGTATTTCTGGCATAATCTGACTGGTGGCAGCATGAGTGTCTAAACTAGGATATTTGTCACAGACTTGCTATCCCAGAACTTGCCCTAAGTGTAGATGGTGGTTCATTGAGCTGAGCTTTCCTATAGAAAGCTGTGGGACAGCAGTCAAGTTGTAGCTGCCTGGGTTAAGGGATTGCTGGCTGTAGGACAAACACTTCGGTGCCTAGGACCAGGAGGAAACTGTCTCCTAGGAAAGAGGGGACATTTGTATTCCTGTAAACAGGGGATTTCCTAGGGCCTTTCCCACATGCCCAAGATAAGATTATTGTATGGATAAGCCCCAAAGGACTGCACTCTCAGGGTCAATCTGCAAAGACCAGGAAAGGAGTTTTCTTTTTTTTTTTTTTCACCTGTTTTTCCTTTTGTGTTAGCACCTGGTATTCAAGGAAATCTTTTTTTTTTTATGATACTAGCTGGATACAAGCTTAAGGAACAGATTCTGCAGTCTAAATAACAGCAATAACACATTAAAATATCAAAATATCCAGGTTTCAACAAAAGATTACAAAACAGATAAAGAAATAGGAAGTGATAGATGGCCCAGGCAAAGGAGAAGATTAAAGCATTAGAAACCATCAGTGAGGAGGATCAGATCTTGGATATACCAAAGATGTAAAAAATGGTCCCGGGGAGCAGATGCGTCTCAAGCAGTTGAGCACCCACCTCCCACATGGGAGGTCCTGGGTTCAGTTCCTGGTGCCTCCTAAGAAACAACAAACAGAAACGAGCAGAAAATGAGCAAAAAACAACAAGCAGATGAGCAAAAACAATGAGCACAAACAATGAGCAAAAACAGCAAGCAAACAGTTAAGGGAGCCATCTCAGGAGGGGAAAATGGCCCCAACTATGCTCAGAGAGCTAAAGAAACTCAGGAAAACAATAGAGGAACATAAAGAGTATATCAATATAGATATGGAAATTATGAAAAGGAACAAAACAGAGCTGAAGACCATAGTAACAGAAACAAAAGATTCCTTAGAGGGGCTCAATAGCCGTTTGGAGCTGGCAGAAGAGGGAATCAGTAAACTTGAAGATAAGACAATTGAAATCATCCAATCTGAGGAGCAGAAAGAAGAAAGAATGAAGAAAAGTGAACATAGCCTGAGGAACCTGTGTCACCATCAAGCAAATCAATATATGCATTAAGCAAGTCCCAGAAGGAAAAGAGAAGAAAGGGCAGAGAGAATAATCAAAGAAATAATGTCTGAAAATTTCCCCAATTTAATGAAAGACATGAATATACATATTCAAGATGCTCAACAAACTCCAGAGGCCAAACGCGAATAGACCAACACTGCAACACAATATAATCAAACTGTGAAATGCCAAAGATAAAGAGAGAATTCTGAAAGCCACAAGAGAGAAGCAACATGTCACGTACAAAGGAGCCTCAATAAGATTAAATGCCAATTTCCCATTGGAATCCATTGAGGAAAGAAGGCAGTGGGATGACATATTTAAAGTGCTGAAAGCAAAAAATTGCCAACCAAGAATTCTATATTTGGCAAAATTGTTTTTGAAATGAGGGAGAGATTAAGACATTGCCAGGTAAACAAAAGCTAAGGGAGTTTGACACCACTAGACCGTGCTTCCAAGAGATGCTAGAGATAGTTCTGCCTGCAGGTTGACAAGACTGTAGATCAAAGCCACATAAAGAAATAAAGCTCTCCAGTGAGGGCAATGACATGGGTAAATATAAATGCCAGTACTATTGTATTTCTGGTTTGTAACTCTGCTTTTTACTGCCTACTGGATCTAAAAGGCAAATGCATAGTGATAAATCAGTGGTTTTGGACTCAATGTATAAACACGTAATTTGTGACAAGAACTACATAAAGGTGGGGGGTGGTGGAGGGGTGTAGGAACATAGTTTGTATATACTATTGAAGTTAATTTGGTATCAAAGCAAATGAGATTTTTATAGATTTAGGATGTTAAATTTAAGCCCCATTGTAACTACAAAGAAAAAAATCAGGGAATCTGTCAGCTCATAGAGACAGAAATTAGAGTACAGGTTGCCAGGGGTGGGGAGCAGGGAGCTGGAGAGTTAATGAATAATGGATGTATGGTTCTTTTTAGGGGAGATGGGAAAGGTTCAGTAATGGAAGGTGGTGATGATACCGCAGTATTGTGAATGTGATTAATTCCATTGAAAAGTATGCTTGGAAGTAGTTGAGATTGGAAAGTTAATATTGTATATGTGTTCCCACAATTTAAAAAAAAGCAACTAGAGACAATGACATTTAAATGCAATACGTGATCCTGGATGGGATCAAACAAGTGAGGTGAAAAGGCTCAATACATTATTGGAAAAAAAAACATAAAGAAATAAACAAAAATGACAGTATTAGAACATATGAAAAATTGAAATATAGATTGTAAGCTCTATATCAATGTTAAAGCTTTTGAACTGGATAACTGCACTAAAAGTGGTTGAATAAGTGAATATCCTTGGTCGTAGGAAATGTACATGGCAGTGTTAGTGGAATGCTCTGGGTTCTGGGCTTCTAGGTTCTTAGCCATGTTGCAAAAATGAATTTAAGGACACAGCATCGGGTAGGCAAGGGAGTAAAGAGTTTATTAAGAAACAAGAAAAGAAAAAAGCTTACAACCCCAGACATATGGGCGTGCTACGGGGTGAGATGCGCACGTGGGGCCCCAGGTTAGTCCTTTTTAAGACCTTTCCTCCTCCCCTTTCCTAGAGTTGGGGAGGGGCCCAAGCTCTTTGCTGCTCTGACTGGTTGCCTTATGACCCCTACCTGTTAGCTCTCAGGGGCCCCACGAGGAGGCTTTTTTTTTTGGAGTTATCCGGGATCAATGGGGAGGCCTGTTTGGAGTTATCCAGGGATTCTCGTTGACCCCGGAAAGAGTTCCAAATGGGACCTCATGGCCAGGGTTTCTGTGGGGTCTTTCTGGCTTTGTTCTTAGTAGTGGCCTCCCCTAGGGGGTTTCTGGGTGGGGTCTCACAGCCATGGTCTCTGCTGGGTCCCAGCTGTGACTCGTCTTCCCTTTTTCCCATACCAACCTGCCTCAGCAATACTAAGTGTTCAAGGAGAATGGTGTATACAACCCTCACTCAGAAGCAGAAAATGTTCAGAAAATGGATTGATAAACAGAGAGATGGAAGAGGATTGATGGACTGAGAGAAAATGATATGGCAAGCGTGGCAAAATGCTAAAATTGGTAGATGTGGGTATCTGGGGGTTAGGGGCATGTTGGAATTCTCTGCATGGGGCTTGTGTTATTTTTTGTTGTTGTTCTGTAAGTTTCAAAGCATTTCAAAATAAAAAGTTAAAAAAACTTAATCCAGAATTAATTATTGAAAAAAAAAAAAAGAAAGACATGAACTTCCAAGTTGATTGGAGATTATAAATAATCCCTAAACCCACTGGTTGTGGGTGCATCTTGATGTCTTTGAAATAGGTTTACCTTCCAGTTATGTTTAAGTCACATTCGTATAATACCTGTTGTCACCAGGGGAGAATGTGTTGGGGGTAGGGAGCAGATAGCTCAGGGTTGCAAATTGTCCCTGGATAATCTGTGTGTAATAAACAGAATTCCAACCTGAGATACCTGTCTTTGGAACTTCAGCAGAGTTTTATTTTAAATTCTTATTGAAGAATGGGAGATGATCGATTTTTCCAATCTGGTTGTCTGGTAAATCAAACACTTCAGTTTTTTTCTGTTTATTGTTTCCCTGACCATTAGCCTCAATAGATTAAACAGCTCATTAATAGTTTGACCTATACCCATTCTAACACAGGGGGCAGAGTTAATAAACTTGTTATGACTACTAGCCAGATCCTAGTCAGAGACTCATAGAATATCGGAGCAGAACAGAAAAGAACCAACATTTCAACTGGATTATTGCAGCTGCCTCCTAATTTGCTTTCACATCTTCACTCTTCACTGCTCCAATCCATTTTCCACACCACCTCCTAGTTGCCTTGTGTCTTAAGAAGTAAAGCCTGAGTGGGCAGATGGGGATTGTTGTGTAAGTGATTTACTGAGAGAATGCTCTCCGGAGAAGGGGAGTGGGGAAAGCAGGATATGGCAGGAAATGGGGAGTAGGGGCTTGGGAGGGAGGATGTGGTCTCAGCTGGAGCCCAGCTTCAGCTTGATCTTATGGGCTCTTGAGTAGAAATGGTCACACACAGTTAGTCCCACCTTGAGGCAATGGGGTTGACCTTTTGTACCTCATGTCAACAAGTCATGGACTGTGGACTGCCCGGGTAGTGGGGGAGGGCTAAGGGCAAGTCTTCAAAGATGGGGGCAGCTGTGAGCATTAGCAGCCAACACTCACAGCAGCTGGGCATGGGTAGCCCAATTTAGTAAAGAGGATGAGCCGGGTACTAGCTGTATTCATTACCCTAGGTAAACCTCAAATCCAAATTTAATGCTGACAGCTGGTAAGTTGACTTACTAGGAGTCCACAGCCAGAACTTTTCAGATATAGTTCTGCATCCCTTAAAAGTTAGCCTAGCTTGTATGGTATTTGGTGATCTGTCCAAGGCCATATAGTTTATAATTCAGGTGCTTTATCTGAGATTAAATTTTTGGGGTGGAGGAAAAAACAAACAAACAAACATTTACCATAATTCAGGCAGGCTTGGTGGCAAAGTGTTCTGGGAGTGGAGAGTGGGCAAAGTAGAAGGAAATGAAGTCAAGATTGGCCCTACCGGAACTGACTAGTTAGAGCACAGACTCTGGAGAGGAAAGCCTGCCAATATCCAAAGACTCTCTAATCCAGTGAATTGGACACAAGAGTGGGGTCTCTAGAAAATGGCATTCTTAAGGTCAGGTGGGTAATATAGTAATTCTAGAGCAGGACACAAAGGGCCCAGGGATCACCCCAAGAATTCAAAACTCTGGACCTATGTCAGCACAACCTGTTTTGATCCTGTCTGCTGAGAGCGATGGGTCCTCTGACATTTCTAGTCTTAGATAGGCTTGGCTCTAAGGGGCTGCATGGGGCTGAGCCCCAAAGACTTTGTTGAACAGGGCTGGATAAGGCAGGGGATAACAGCAACTAAACTTTGATTTAAATCTTTAATAAAAAGAAAAGATTGTATTTCCAATTTGAGAAGCTCAAATGAAGAACTGGGTCCCAAGAGGCACTCTATTATTTTGTTACAAACTAGTTGTTGCTTCATTTTGGTGAGAATTAAGCTTTTCCCCGAAGTAGCTGGATGGTTTGATGATCTTCATAGCAATTATAAATGCTGCCTGGGAGCTAGTGCCCGACAAAAGGAGCTGTCCCTGTGGTCTCCATCCCCATGTGCTCTATTGACTGGCAAACTTGGCACAGAGAAATCCAAGCACAGTGATTGCTCAGCCAACTAGATCAAATCTTATTTCTAAAAGCTGTTTTCTCTCTGAGCTAATGTATTTGTTCCCGACTCATTCTGATCAGTGGGGCATCAAGTTGTAAGGAACAGATTGGAAATTATTTTATTGATTCTTTCCTTTTTATTTACTAAAGATGAGAGAGAATTTCTCTTTCTTGAGTGTTCAGCTACGAGTAAAGTTCAGGGCATTAGGAGGTTTGGATGGAGTCAGTTCGGAACAATCAAAGCCTGGCTTTGCTGCCCCGGCCCACAAACACTCAGGAAATTGCCCTTGTGGAGCAGCAGAGCCGCCTCATGCTACTGTCTAGTGAGCAAAGCTAACGTTTCTTCATGGTCCCGGCTGTTGTGGCCACTGGGAGGTTAGCGGCTGAAATAGAGAGGACTTAAGCGGCCTGTGTAATGGGCATCCAGCAGAGGTCGTGGAGACTCATACCCTCAAGATCTAGAATGTGAAGACATGATTTCTGCTGAATGCAGGAGAAAGAGCTTCCCTCACTACTCACAAGAGAAAGGTGTTGGACAAGAAACAGAAAAACCTTTCTTTCCCCGTCAGTTTTTTCTTCCTCAAGGGGCTTTCCCCACTTCCACTTCCAAATTGTTTAAGAAAATGAACAGTGAATATAATGTTTAGGATAAGGTCTTCCCATGGCCTGTCTGCTTTTTTATTCCCCTAAATGTTATACAAAGTTATACAAAGTGAAAAATTTTATATGCTCTATTAGCAAACATTGATTACTCACCATGGCACCATGCTAAGTAGCTTGACATGTATTATCTCATTTAATCCTTAAAAGAAATCTATGAATTAGGTTATCATTACTACCTCCAATTTATACAGCGAGGAAGTATTGGAGCTGGAATTCAAACAGAGGCATATTGCCTAGGACTTCAGAGTCCCTGAACTTAACCCTGAAGCTGTGTCACCTCCAAGCTCAATGCAAGAGTAAAGATGAACCTGATCCGTGAGCCTGGTGTAGGGCCTACCTTCACGGTACAGTGGCACGCCCCAGCCAAGCCTTCTTTGTGGCGCCACCATGGTGATCAGACTAGGCTGTCGGATCCAGGTGCAGCAAGTTCACTTTTTAAATTTTATTTTTTTAACAAATCAATTTTATTGATACATATTAATAAAGCCTACAGTTCATCCAAAGTATACAATCAATGGTATTTGGTATAATCACATAGTTGTGCATTCATCACTTCAATCGTTATTAGAGCATTTTTATTATTTCAATAATAATAATAAACAAAAAACAGACAAACAAGAAAATTCTTCACTGCTTGCAAGTTCACTTCTGACTACGCCACCCGATCATCACACTCCTCACTTACTGAGAACAGGTGGTAGAAGACCACTCTTAAATGTAAGAGAAAGATCCACCTTCGCCTACTAGGAGAACTTCTTCATCATAATAGAGGAAAATTCATTACCTTGCTGGACTTGTGGATGACATCTTGCCTTATGTTGCCCAACTATGAGAAAAGATTTTAGTCATAGCTTCCAAGACCTCAAAGTTCTGGGAGTAGATGCCACACTGGGAATAGCGTTGAAAGAAGTGCCCTGCTTTCCATCCCTGAGGTGTTTGCTTCATGAACACCACAAGGGCAGCTTTGAAATGATATAAAATTGTGAAGATGTTACAGATGTACTCTAAGTTGAACGGGTATCCTATTATCTTGTCGGTGTTTGATGTGGCTTGTTAAGTTCATAAGCACCATTCATACCTCATATCCAGGTAGGGACATAAACATCATAAAGCAGTAGTTCTCAACACTGGTTGTACATTAGAATCACTTGTAAAGATAGCAATGCCTGGGTCCTACCCCAGATCAATTAAATAAGCACCTCTGCCTGAATGATATGCATGATTGTTTGTGTAAACTCACAACTTCTCAAATTAAAAAAAAAACAACCCAGCATCTCCGGGTGTGAGGTCCAAGCATCACTGTGCTTTAAAAGCTCTCCAGGGGGAAGCGGGTGTGGCTCAGTGGATAGAGCCCCCGTTTACCATATGGGAGGCCCGGGTTCGCGTCCCGAGGCCTCCTTGTGAGGGCACGCCGGCCTGAGCGGTGCGGTGGGCTGATGCAGCAACCTCACGGCAGGAAGCAGGTGTGGCGCACCCGTTTACCATATGAGAGGCCCCGGGTTCGCTTCCCGGTGCCTCCTTGTGAGGGCAGGACAGCTCGCGTGGCAGCGTGGGTGGATGCGGCAAGACCTCACAGCAAGGGGGAGATAAGCAGACACGGAGAAGACACGCAGCGAATGGACACAGCAGCACAGGCAGCAAGGGGGGGATAAATAAATAAAATAGATGAATCTTTGGAAAAAAATAAAAATAAAAAAAAAATAAAAGCTCTCCAGGTGATTCTAAAGTCAGTCAGGGTTGAGAACCAATGGACTAAAGCTAAGTCAGCTGTGAAACTGTGCTAATAAACTGTGTCCTAAGTAAACTATGATACATGTGAGGGCTTGATCATTAGTGTGCAAGTCAGTCGACCAGCTGGGAAGAGGTCTTGGTGGCAGCAGTGGGACTGCCCACAGTGATAGCTTTGTGGAAGCAAGTTGAGGGAAATGCCAAGAATGAGAGATAAAATGATCGTCTGGGAGACAGTACTGCAGGCTGAGCCTGTGCAGGGGATGGTGTCAGTAGGTGTGATGGTTAGGCTAATGTGTCGACACGGCCAGGTAATTGTGTACAGGCGTTTGGTCCAGCAAGCACTAGGCTAATTGTAATACAAGAGCATTTATGGACTTCGGTCACCAGTGAGTTTACTGCGTGGATGGCTGATCACATCTGCATCAATCAGGGAGACTGCATCAGCAGTGGGTGACGCTTTTATCCAATCAGTTGAATGCCTTAAAAGGGGAAGTGATTTCAACATTCAGAGAGAATTTCCCAGCTCGTAGTTGGACAGGCACCTTCTCCCATTGGACTTTCTTCGGAGCCCCTGGTTTGCAGCCTGCCTGCGGAACCTGGACTTGTGCATCCCCACAGTCGCATGAGAGACTCTTATAAAATCTCATATTATTGACAGATCTCTCCTGTTGATTCTGTTTCCTGAGAGAACCCTGACTAATACAGGAGGCTACACTCCTAGTTTGTTGGTAGCATAGGTAGTGTTACTGTGTGAAGGTTTGGGGGCATAGGGGGCAGGCACCTAAGGGTGTAGTGGCTATTGGTTTATAGAAGCCTAAAGGAGCAAGATCATAGGTCTTGGACACCTAAAGGGCAGTGACAGCAGCCCCAGGCCACAGGCAATAGATGTGGAGCTAGGAAAGAGCAAGGAACACAGGCCTCATGGGGCTTCCAGGCAGGTCAGAAAGGCATAAAGATTTCTGTCCTCCTGGAATCCGGGTTGGATGCTGCCTTCTGATGTTTGTGACCTGAAATGCTTTGACAAAAACATCTTTTAGGAACACTTAAAACTGTGTGTATGCAAATTTATGCAAATGATAGCAAAGTGAGGACATTGTACAGGACGTGGTATTCAAAATGTTTGTTTGCATTCTCTTCATAACTTATTTATATGCAACCCCTCCCCACCCCCCCAAGAATAACGACGCATTGTAATTAGCCCAGAATTTATGTCTGGGAGGATGCAGACCTTTGGAGGCTCTTAGAGGGAAAGCAGTAGGGGAAGGAAAGCCTTATTTCTGAATGGAGACCCATACCTTGCTAAATCCAGTCTTGCTCATGCAGTTGCAGACAAAAGATGTGGAACAGTGTAGAGACATGGTTGGGTTCTGCTTGTTCTACCTATGCGTGGAGACTGGTTGTGAAAGCACTTGCTGTGCTTGAGAGTTTCCAGGTCTGAGAGGCAGAGAGAGAGAGAGAGAGAGAGCGCGAGAGAGCAGCAGTCCCCACTGACATTTTCTGATATGGCTCATCTCCCATCAACATAGCTCAGTGGATGTAACAGGCACCAGTTCCTCCCCTCAAAAAGCCTACAATCAAGTGTGGTTGATAGATGATGTACACACCAATCTATAGAACAACGCAAGTTTACATAGAGAGGTACTACTTCTCGCTGTGTTGTTATGGGAATCAGCTAATATAAAGTATAATGTGCCATAACAGTTAAGGTGTGAGTCTTATAAAAATTCCAGGTATTAAGCCATATTTCAGCTGTATTGCCATATTTTTCTTGTCAGAATCTGATGTTTAATGCAAAAATAACCTACATTTTAGAAATCAGGTGAAGCCTGCAGGAACACTCAGAAAGTTCTCCGGTGTTATGCCAAGAGGATCTTGTTACAATATTTATACCTGCTCTGGCTTAAACTAGCTCCTTAACTTTGGTCTTCTTCCCTACCTCCCTCCCCCGAGCAAAATGATGAGACCAACTCCTGACATATGGGAGAATTTCTGCACTGCAAATTATTTTGGAGGACAAAAACAAAACATGATTTGCAAATGCTGTCAAGGAAATGTTTCTTTCCAAAGGCTATGAGCATAACCAAGCATATATTGTTTTGTGAGAATTGTCTTGTGTCTGTGCATGAGTGGGAGAGAGAGAACCACGGTGTCGAGCCTACCAGCGACTCTCCCCAGAAGTTCTGCTACGATGTTCTTGTGACACTAATATTAGGACCTTGAGATTCGAAAGAAACGAAAATATTCCAGGGAACTAAATTCTAGTAAATCATTCTGTAGTCAGAATGTAGTCAGAGTCCAGAAGACATCACCATGCAAAATGTTTTTTATTTTAGGGACAATCGTCAATTGTCTCTTATTTGTAAAACTCTACAAGGGACAATGGAGGACAGCACCCTTTTTTCCAGGGTTGTTCAGTTTCAAGGAAGAGGAGCTCATTCAAACAAGCTCAAGTCCTAGGGGAGCTTCTGATAATGGAACTTAGCTTTTTACTGGGCAAAGATGAACCTAATGCTATAAGCCTACTTTCCGTTCTGCCCCCACAGCTGCTTTCCTGTGCATCTGCTCCTGTATCTATTTGTCCATAGCTCACGATGGCCACCACAAAGTGGAGGCTCTGAATGGAAATCACCCCTAGTTTGCGTCCTCTAGACCGACTGTCTTGGTCTCATTCAGGAGAGAAACTGCAGCATCTGGGATCAGCTGTCTACTCCTGACCTGTGGGTGGGGCAGGGCCTCTAAGAAGGTGATGTGAATGGGAAGTATTTTATAGAGCTCACTATTACAAGCGCCAAGTGAAGGGCAGCTTTGGCTTTCTGATTATAAAAATCCCATTTCCTTCCCTCCCATTGTCTACGAACCCTATTATCCAGAGACCATTTATGTCATATCCTTTACCCTTCAATCTTTAATTGAGCTCTTTCACCCTTCAGCTGTTTCTCATTCATGCTTTCATCTCCCCTCTTTAGATTAGAATATTCATGGATGGCCTTCAAAGAAATGTATTTCCTCACTCCACATGGTCCCCAGCACCTTCCGTTTCATCTGTCCCGAAAGCGCCCCAACCTTGGTGCATCCTGGCTTTGTCGGCAAGGACCAAACGGCCATGGTTGCTGGAAGGATGGTGGCCAGGAGGGATGATGCTGGTGATATTTGTTTCAAGCGCCAGCTGCTTGGCCAATGTAAACGCCAGGTGATGTCTGTGAACATGACCGCCTGAGCCCCAGGGCCACATTCAGCGCTCCATCTCTTCCTGTGATTCACCCTCACTGAGGGCTGTTGAATCATTAAAATCAGGAAAAGGTACTAATACTTGCCACTGAAATGTAATAGCTTCACTAGCCTAGGGACTTCATTAACTGAAGGGAGAATCGATGACAGGCTCTTAATGACCCAGGGCTTCCTACTTAGAGCTCCCTAGACCTTGCCATTCAAGAACAGGGCCTGCTGCCATCTTGGAATGGGCATCTGAGAGAGAAAAATGTATAAAAATGTATTTTTGTTGTTATACATCCCTGGATATTCCTCCTCTTCACAACCCAGACCCGTAACCCATGGTGATTGTCATCTGGCCTTTAGAAGATGGGGGAACGATTGATCACAGATATTTGGGAAAGCCTGACCTTGGCAAGCTAATAGCTATGACAGTGTTAGAATCCTCACTCTGTCTTTGGGGAAGTATGTGTTTAGTAGAATTATCGTGTTAGGTTTACTTGCTTAATTGCATATCTAGGCAAACCAGTTTATGGCCTAAAAAGTGCTCCTTTTCCTTCTATGAATCTGTTACACATACACCTTTAACTTTTCTCAATTTCAATCAATCCCTCAAATCATTTCCTGCTAAGAACTCCGTTTCATTACTGTAGATTAAACATTTTGGGTTTGCCTTTAAAGATCTGGTTTTTAAGCCTTGCTTGGCTGGTAATAATTCACAGCGTGAACTTGTGCAAATAACCCTCAAAAGGATGAAGAAAACTACCCCTGGCTATCTCAGCATCAAAAGAGAAACTTTATCAAAAGTTGCTTTACTTTTCTGAACTTATGCTCTAATTTTTATTGGGGGGTGGCATAGTTGTGGTGGTACAAGCATGGGCTTCAGAGCAGACAGGCCTGGGTTCAAGTACCAGCACAATAATTGATTAGCTATGTGGCCTTGGGCCAGTTTGTATTTGAGTCTCATCTTCCTTTGCATGTGTGAAGTGGGAGAATACCACGTCACTGCATGATGTAGGGGTTCAAGAAGTGAATTTGATAAAGCATTGTATTAGTCAGCCAAAGGGGTGCTAATGTGAAATACCAAAAATGGGTTGGTCTTTATAAAGGGTATTTATTTGGGGTAGAAGTCCACAGATACCAGGCCATAAAGCATTAAGTTTCTTCTCTCACCACAGTCCATTGCCACGTGTTAGAGCAAGACAGCTGCCGGCGTTTGCCAGGGTTCAGGCTTCTGGGGTTCC